>OU696590.1:1705000-1897500 GCA_916048095.2 Sacculina carcini
TACACACAGTCGATGAAAACGGATATGAGTGATCATATAATGGCCATCGTAAATAATTGAGTGCAGCAAAGCCACGATGCCACGTGCCAACCCGAGATCTAGCGAACGATACAAATGCACAAGTATCAAATACAGTGGCAGCGCCAGGATTTTCCCGGTGGGGGGCTAAGGAGAAAGATGCGTGGGTTTGGCGAAACAAATACACTGGAAAGGCTCATGGTGGGGATTTGTTCGGAGGGAGGGTTCAGGGGGGCGCGACACATTTTTATAAGGGGGTTTCAGACCCTCCAAGCCCCCCCCTCCCCTTACACCCCCCTGGCGCCACCACTGATAAGAGATATTATCGAGAGTGTATATGCCGTGTACCGAAAGACCGAGTAGATATTCAACAGAGATCGGTCGATGGAAAGCATACACACACACACATATACACGCACACACATACACACACACACACACTATGATGTTGAGTGTGTGACCTTGTGCATTCCAAATCTGGTTAGCAGCAGAGATATTGTGAAAACTCATAATGTAACGTTCACAGCGGACAGCTGTATTGCACAAAGTCCCTTATAAAGGGAATAGTGCTGTTACGCCCCGGGTACGTTTAGTCTAGCTCCAGTACCGGCTTGTTTTCGCTTTCTCTGTTAGGCTAGGCGAGTTCGGGATGGGTTAGGTTAGTTAGGTTAGATAAGTTAGGAAAGGTTCGTTTTCACTCACACCTCACTACCTAATCAACTAGACTCACCATATTCCCAATCTCTCAGAAGAGGACACGTGTGTGCGCGCGCGAAAACGAAACTTTTTTATTGAAAAAAATGCATGTTTATTGAAAAATTGATATTGTTTGTGTCGAATGTTTCAATTGACTTTTTTAGCCACGGTTTAGTGTGTGAATCTGTTCCTTGTTCATTCTCGTTCTATGTGCCTAGCAGTCGGACCATATTTGGTCATAGAGCTGACCTGTGCGTGTGGCACGACTAAGGGTGACGCCCCGCCCACTTGACCTGTCACTTGTGCAGCGAGTGAGTGAGGTCATTCTCGGTCCAGGCGTCGGGCGTGTTGGTGCTCTGTCCTATTGTGTATATACCAGTGTTGAGTTGGTAGTTGTATACGTGTGTGTCTGTGAGACTTATATACAGACTCATATAGTTTTGTTGGCACTGGTGTTCATTGGAGAACACTAGCCGCGGATCAAAACCATTATACTTCCCTGCTATAGTTTGTCCTTGCTAGCTCTTGTTTTGCTTTTTTTCTTTTTTAATTCAATCATCCAACGACTGCAACAAGAGTCAGTCCAAGTGGATTATCGCTCCTTGATTTTCCTTCTGTCTGAGCTCCCGTTTTAATGTTATTGTCACTTTAGTATCTCTTTATCACATGTTTATCGCGCCTTTGCTGATTAGTGCGCTATACACGTCAAACACACGGTGTGTTTGTTTGTTGTGTTTGTATACATTGGCGGGAGGAGCATGTGAGATTTAACTACTCAAGCTAAATTAACCTCAGACATTTGAAGGCGTTTACAAAAAGAACCCCGTCAGGCTGTACAACCCCAAAAAGAGCAAATGCCCGGGGGAAAAGGGCCTATGATCACCATAAAAGAACCAACTCTATACGAGCCAATTCTTCATTTTCCACAACAGCGATGATAAATACAATAAATTCAGTCAACAGTTCGGCTTCTGTCCTAAGTCTTGGCAGTATTCCAACAAGTGTTACACAATGACCCTTGGACACTCGTAACAACTGGAAGTAGTGTGCATCTATGTAAGTGTACGTGAGAGTTAATGTGTGTACTCACATATTAATGTGAGTTAATGTGTGTACTCCTATTTGTACTCACATATTTGTTTACCACAGGAGATGAGCTGTGCTCGTACTGTCCTGTCTCCAACCCACCCTCTAAACTATCTTCCCTGAAATTCCCAGTATTTCACACTATCCAGTCTTTCTTTAAATGTTCCTACGCTTTAAGCTCCTACAACATCCTCCCCTAACTGATTCGACACATCAACACACCTATATGAGAAACTATACTTCTTAACATCTCTCAAACATGTGCTCCTTTTCAGTTTTTTTCCATGACGCCTCTTGCCTGAATTATCCCAAACTATACAATTATCCCTATCTGACTTTTGCATACTCATTGTGTGTCTAAGAATATTTATCAAATGTGTGTGTGTGTGTGTGTGTATGTGTGTGTGTGTATGTGTATGTGTGTATGTGGGTTTGTGTATATGCGTTATTGCCAGTCTAGGGGTAAATTACCCCTGGCGTAATTTTTATAATTAGTTATTCATTACTAATATACGTAGATATTATAATAATACATACATAATTATTATAATAGATATGCATAAATACATAATATATATTACAAATATACATAATTACCCCCTTGGGTAATTTACCCCTGTGGGTAATTTAGCAATGTTTCGGGGGGTAATGGAGGAGAATTATCTGTAGTGTTTTAGTTCAGCCATCTTTGTATCAACGTTGACAGCATTTTGTTAAATGGGTAATGTGCTTGATGTGACATGCTAAATTGGGTGACAAACAGAAAAAGGTTGGGAACCACTGATTCAATGAGACAACAACGCTTGTAGAGAGAAAGGACCTGGAAGAGATGAGTTGATGTGCAGAGAGATGAGAAGATAGAGAGAGAGTGAGAGAGTGAGAAAGTGAGAGAGTGAGAAAGTGAGAGAGTGAGAGAGTGAGAGAGTGAGAGAGGTGGTGAGATACAGCTGAGCAATTGATACGCAACCACGTCGAAGAGGTCATTGAACCCGTATAACAGATGCGAGGATAATGACAAAGGTTCATAGAACATTCGAAAGAAGATAGGTAAGTCACAAGATTGACATGATTCTGGTTGGCGGGCAGAAAAGCTGTTGTTTGATTGGAGTCACGGAGAATGCATTGGTTGGTTTAGGACAATGATTTCCAACCTTATTTTGTGAGCGAGTACAACTTCGAGGTTCCACAGAGAGGACGGTTCCATAGAACATTGAAATCAACTGAAAAAACAACTCAATGCAGCCAGCCTGACTGAAGCCTGATGAAGGCTGAACACGTCTGATCGCACTCCAGTGTTAAAGGGAAAATCAGAAACTTTTAATGACCCCGAAATCGTTCGCGTGCTGCAGGTTGGGAACCACTGGTTTAGGATCGTCGTTCGGAACGAGGGTGTGGTGAGAATGCAGCCGCGTAAGAAGCACAGTTGAAAGACAAATGGACAGGATGGATGCCTCAGCAAGATCTCACCTGTCTGCCGGCAGCTGTCCGTCGTTACGGCGCGGCAAAAAAGTCCAACTGAAACACAGCCAAACACATACCGCACACACGGCTTAGCCAAGTGAAATAAATTGATTCGCTCGCTGTGTGAACGCTTGTGCAGCCTCGCGTTTATATTTACGAATGCAACCTCGACAGATCCCAGCCTTTTTGTGATCGAGTACAACTGGGAGGTCAGTCGTACAGTCGCCGCGTACCACCTGGTTCCAGTGAAACTCAGTTCCATCAGATATCACTATATTTGCAAATACTTGCTCGAGTAGAACACTGAATTTGAATTCAACGGTCAGCCGCTGAGGCCAAGTGGGTGGCGTGTGGTATCAGTTGCAAGATTATCTTGTACTAGACACTACACACTTTCGTGAAGCAATTAATAACAAAATGGCTCATTAGCACGAAAGTGCTTGCGTAGCACAGGTTGGGAACCACTGTTTTAGCCTCATACATCGACATGTAGTCAGTCAGCGGCAGTGGCGGCGCCAGGATTTTCCCGACGGAGCTAAGGAAAAAGATGCGGGGCTTAGTGAAACATGAGGATCTACACTCGAAATGTCCATGGTCGGGATTCTTTTTTTGGAGGGGGCTCAGGTGAGACCTTGACCCCAACCCCCCTCCCCCCTTGGCGCCGCCTTTGGCCAGCGATATTCGCCAATGAGCAGCGAATGAACGACCACCAATAAACCATGGCGCCCAAAGGTTCAGCCAGCCGCAGCGAGCAGCCAACCTTCGTGTCGCTTCACAATAATTACCTCAGACCAGATGAGGCGCAACGGTATCACAAACGAATACGGAGCCGGTCCTCTCTGTGTGTGTGTGCGTGTGTGTTTGTGTGTGTTTGTGTGGGCGAGCGTGTCAGCATGTCATCCCATCAGCTAATTCAGCTCCACTTCATCGCCCGAACGTAAACACACACACACACACACACACACACACACACACACACACACACACACACACACACACACACACACACACACACACACACACACACACACACACACACACACACACCGCAGACATCATCGGTCCAAGGTTGAGTCCCGACAGACATCACCGCAGACAGCGACGTAGTTAGAGAGCGAGATTCCCAGAAGATACCGCCAAATTGAGACAGGATAATTACTGTCCAAAATCGTGGCACTCATTATGAAATGTTTGCAGTATTTATCACAGAATGTGACAAATACGTCAAATACAGCTGTGATGATGCTTAAAAAGCACAGCTTCAATTGATGGTGTAATGCAGTGGTATCCAAACCTTTCCAGCTATTTATCCAATCCAAATATCACATACCACATACCAAATACCACCAGATACCAGGCAATGCTTTCTTGATTTTAGAAATCTGAACATAATTTTTGATAATTATTCTGTTACCCCTCCATTACCCCTGAACTATTGCTAAATCCCTCCCAGGGGTAATTATCGCCAGGCCTAAACTACAATTTAATAACAATTTATTCAGGTATCAATTTTCCATTTATCAGCCCAATCTGGGGTGAATTACTCCTGGGGTAAGTTCTCAAAATGACCCCTGAGGATAATTTGCCCCTGAGTTGGAAACCCCTGGTGTGCTCGTCGCTCGTCGAAGCGTCGACAAAGCCGGAGAGAAGACCGAGAAGCCTATGAGAAAGGGAAGCAGAACAGAGCAGAACCAAACAACGAAAGACAGGAAACATGAAACAGCATGGCTTATTTCACACGTCATTTCGGCCGAAAAAACCGCTTAAAACAACTTGATATCGTCTGTCTTGTCAATCCTAATTGCGTCTGTGCTCGTAACTCAAACAATGGAAGCAAAGAGTATAGAACGAAAGTCAAAGTGCACTCTCAATACAGCGGACATCATAATTTTCTCAACGAACAGGATAATGCAAGTTCCAGTCACTCTGTATATTTCACAGAACCAGTAAAATGAACTAATAACACTTCACTATATCCTAGCCATTCTGAATTCTTTCACGATCTCATTGTTCAATGCGTTCTGCTTCTAATCGATCAACAATAACCACATTCAACGTATATACCAATTTATGAGCGTGTGGGTGTACGAACAATGGTGTAGATTTGTGTCGAGGCTCGGGGGGATGACAGCCATCATGTATTAGTGTTCAAAGTTGACTCAGTTGGTCAATTGCATGTGTACCTCAACCATTATATGCCTAGTCAATTACAACACACACATAGCTCAATGAAAAGTACATTGTATATAACTGCATACACACATACATTTGTCGTGTATTCTTATTTTTTGCTATGCTGATGCGATGACAATATACCAAGCCCAGCAGTATTATCGGGGTATAATTGCATATTTATCACCCCAGCCAATTTGTTGGGGGGTATATACGATATACTCCTCGTATACTCGGATACCCATACCACACGGGATCTACGCCCATGTGTACGGATGTATATTCATGTACGTACTGTGTGTGTTGTGTGTTTGTGAGAGCCAGTGAAATACACGAACACATGTCATTGCAGACAGCGCAACAATGCAGAATGCCTGCATGGATCTTGCAAGCAGATCTGCAAGCCGATTAACGTGCACATGAAGCGTGCAACAAGTAACAGGAGAAAAAGTACACATGTACTAAGTCCAACTACAGGAAGTCTTCGGCAAGTTCGACCGGTGTGACGTCAAGCACAACGCCACCAAGACATTTTCAAACAGTGTATTATTTGCGATATCTATATTGTGGCATAGTATACACTATCGCACGCTTTTGGTCCACAATGTGAATATTAGCGAATCCTAATCGCTTTGTGAATATTTGATACACGTTCAATCTACATGTGGATCTCCCTGTTCGAGAATATTCCATTTATCATCCAATTATTTCCACGCATAATTGATCCTCTGTTAGTATTCGCTATATTGTATTATGTTCTGGTCTTTGAGACAAGTGCTAACTATACGCGTTCTTATACACAAACACACAGCCACACAAGATATTTTGTATACAACATATAAGATACCAGGATATAAAACAACCCCGGTTATAAGAGAGTATTTCTTCGGACCCGTCTTCAATACTTTACGCGTCATTTTCCCCGGATATAAAATACCTTTTCTCAACTCCCGACAACCCTCATTTATCCAGGGTACACTGGACTTGCCTATATCTCTCTCTATGTTCGACTTAGCGCACTGGCAAATTTAATATCGTTCGTCCTTCCATCACCAGCACACTCACACTCTACAGAATAACAAGCCCGCGTGTGTGTATGTCTGGAAAACTTCAATCTTTTATTTACATCGAGCCGTTGTCGAACATGAAACCACGCGATGAATGGGCGCGCTAGCTGTAACAAAACGATGATCAAATTTGCACAGATCAAGAACTCTATTTTAAATATTTATATTCACTGATTGATTTCATTAATGAATAGGAATATTAATTTATATTTAGACGTACAAAATGTGATATTTAAAATTGAAAATCATTGCATAAAATCGAATTTAAGAAAATGTAGCACAAAATATATACTTCATATTTCGCGAACGGAAGCTGAGCACAATGAAAATATACCAAATAAATACACAGTAAATAAACAATAATAACACAGTAAATACATAACAATAAATACTCATTTAACCACTAATTAACACACTGGCAACATCCCAAAATATGATCAAAAATACAAAAACGGAGGACAACTAGCAAAACAATAAACAAAACAAAACATAAAGCAGGTACTGATCAAATATCGTCTTCTGTGCACCTTACAGAAAAGTGTTAAATTTATATTGTCTCTTTTTGTCGTAATCTTTTATTTTATTTTCTTAATATATTTCATAACTGACACTTTCAACTCATTTACATTTTCTGCCTTCAGAAAGTGGCGTTTCAGAAACAACAACACATTCAGTGTTTCATTTGCCAAGTCGCAAATCATTCCTCAAAAATATATTCACAATACAAAATATTAAACTAAACATTTGAATTTCATGAAGTCCACTAACAAAAGCTCTATTTTGGTTGCAATTTCGCTAGTTGATCATATTTGGCATGAATCAATCAATTGGCAACACTCACTTGTAAAGCAGACTCGAAGCAGCCATCCCATGTCGGGGCCACAAGTGTTGATTAGCTTTCAGTGGCAAAATCCTAATTGCATGCACCAATGTTGGCAACCTACCCTCACACACTCACTCACTCACACATACACAACACTTGAGACCACGTGCACCTAACTACTGTCGGCGAATTGAACACACACCCGCCGCACACACACCCACATACACACACGGACATACACTCACACAGAAAGAGAGGACAGCGTTGGAGAGTGGCAGGATTGGTGTGGTCTACTGTTCTGATAGCAGCGCAGCGACTAGAAGCTTTCAATTTCGCCCGCCAGATGTCGCTACAATAGGCAATACTTCAGATCGACAGCTGCGCGAGCTAATTTGGCAAATGTCACGTGATGATTGTGTGTGTGTATGTATGTGTGTGTATGTGTATGTGTGTGTGTGTGTGCGCGTGTGTGTGTGTCTGTGTGTGTGTTTGTGTGTGACAAATTTATCTGGCCAATTAATATATTCGGATAGTTGACGCTTTTCCGCAAACAATGGACATAGTTGTGTGTGTGTGTGTGTGTATGTGTGTGTGTGTGTGTGTGTGTGTGTTTGTGTGTGTGTCTGTGTGTGTGTGTGTATGTGTGCGTGTGTGCATGTGTGGATGTGTACACTTTCGTATCTTCCAATAGTGAAAAAACACCCGTAAATTTAAAAAGGAAATAAATTTTGCGAAAATAATTTTCTGTGATGTAAATTTAAAATAGAAACCAAGTTGATTGATTGAAAATTTATAAAATTACCACGCGTATATCTATATGTTCGTCTAGGGTAGGGGTCTCAAACACGCGGCCCGTCAAACATTTTCTTGCAGCATGCCAATATGATAAAAACCAAGAAAACAAAATAAGACTTTAAGAAACCAAACAAAATATGACGTAGATAAGCTCACATTTATTTCATAATGCGATTTTATCAAATATTATTTAAATCACAATTTTATCAGAAGTGGCGGCACCAACGGGGGGGTTGGAGGGACTTTAAGAACCAAAAAATTGTGTCAAACCCCCCTGAGCCCCCAAAAATCATCACCATGAACATTTCGAGTTTAGTTGCTCATGTTTCGTCAATTCCCGCATCTTTTTGCTCAGCTGATGGACTTTGCCTTGATGGACTCATGTTTATACGCTGACTAGTCAATCAATTTGTTTTTTGGCTTGTGAAAACCACAATTTCATATATTTGAAACGTGCATATTATAGCGCGCATATATCAAAGTGTTCAAGTGTGTTTGTCCGGTTTTATACAGTTTCGTTTCGACTTTGCCCTCTCTCTCTCTCTCTCTATATATATATACTAGCATTAAAACCCGCCCGTTGTGCGGAGGAATTCATAAAATGGAATTAATATTCATAATAATTCATATTCATAAAAATATTCCAAATTAAAAAAGAAAATGAAAACTCATCAGTGTCTTACTCAATAGAAAAGTACAAGTGTGAATATTTTTATTTTTATTTTGACATAATATTTTCCCTCAACCCGCCTCATATATAAACCAACCCATTGTGCGGAATAATTCAGAACACAAACACGTAACAAACAATGAAAATCCTAGCATGTAAACCCGCCCATCGTGCGAAACAGTTCATACTATTAAAATTGTATCCAATTCATGAGAGAAAAGGAATATGAATTATAAAAGAGTTGAGTAAACCCATACAAAAGTCTAAATTTCTATATTTTCATATTTATTTTCACAAAATAGTTTGCCTAAACCGCCTCATATTTATACATGCCCGTCGTGCTGAATAATTCAGAACTCAGACACGAAACAATGAAAAATGACTACACTTTTTCATCATAATGTTTCCAAAATATTTTAATAACTTAATATCACCGTCTAGCATTGAAACCCGCCAGTTGTGCGGAGCAATTCATAAGATGAAATTCATATTTAATTCATAAACATATTGCAAAATAAAAAAGAAAACAGATATACTCATTAAAATCTTACTCAATTGAAAAGTCTAAATTCAATTATATTTTTTGACAACATATTTTCCTTCAGCCCGTCTCATATTTAAACCCGCCCGTCGTGCTGAACAATTTATAAAATAAAATGCATATTCAATCCATAAAATAAAATGCATATTCAATCCATAAAATAAACTGAATACAAATTAAAAAGCAAAACATTTAACATTTTCCCTCGAACAGCCTCATATTTAAACCCGCCCGTCGTGCGGAACAATTAAGCCCCAACACCAATGGTTCTTTATATATAAACCAACTAATGACAACTAACTAACTAATATTCAAATGGTTCTTTATTATATAATAATGGTTTTTTATTTAATGGTTCTATATGGTACAATAATTCAGTAGTTTACTTTGTTCCCAGTAGCATTTTACCCGCCCGTCGTGCGGAACAATTAAGCCCCTGATCTATACCATTGAACCTGCGCAATTATGTCACCTCATATTCAAGCATACATACACAGACAGACAGATAATTTCTTCTTTATGTATATATATGGCATTAATACCCGCCCGTTGTGCGGAGCAATTCATACAATCAAGCAAATCATGAACCATTTGAAAAAATTGAACTAAAAACACTTTTTTTAAAACCCACCCGTCGTGCGGAACAATTCCTACAATAAAATTCATATCAAATCCATAAAATATAATGAATACAAATTGAAAAGCAAAAAATGTAAGCTATAAATATCTTGACCAATAGAAAAGTCTAAATGCCCGCGGGACATTTTTATTTCATAAAAATGAGCCATTGCTTCGTTTGCGTTTGAAGCCCCTGGTCATTGAACCAGCGAACCATGAACCAGCGCAATTATGTCACCTCATATTCAAGCATACATACACAGACAGACAGATAATTTCTTCTTTATGTATATATATAGCATTAAAACCGCATTAAAACCCGCCCGTTGTGCGGAACAATTCATAAAAATAGTGCAAATTAAAAATAAATAAGGCAAACTCATGAAGACCTTAATTAATTAAAAAGTCTAAATTTCATTATTTTTATTTTTATTTTGACAAAATATTTTCACTCAGCCCGTCTCATATTTAAACCCGCCCGACGTGAGGAATAATTCAGAACTCGAACACCATCCGTTCTGGTTCTTGAAGTCAAATCCATTAGTTTTGTATATGAATTCATTCTATACGGTGAAATTGAACGTTTTATTGCTGCCCGCGGGACATGTTTATTTCATAAAAATGAGCCATCGCTTCGTTTGCGTTTCAAGCCCCTGATCATTGAACCAGCGAACCATGAACCAGCGCAATTATGTCACCTCATATTCAAGCATACATACACAGACAGACAGATAATTTCTTCTTTATGTATATATATAGCATTAAAACCCGCCCGTTGTGCGGAGCAATTCATAACAATTCATATTCAATTCATATTCAATTCATAAAAAAATATGGAAAAATAAAAATGAAATAGGGTACACTCATAAAAATATTAATCAATTGAAAATTATAAGTTTAATTATTTTTATTTCGACAAAATATTCCCCCTTAGTCCGCCTGAGTCATTTTTAAACCCGCCCGTCGTGCTGAATAATAATTCAGAACTCGAATAACTGAATAATTCAGAACTCGAACACGATCCGTTCTGGATCTTGAAGTCAAATCCATTGGTTTTGTGCATGGATTAATTCTACAGGGTAAATTTAACGTTCTATGGTCTATAGTTGCTGCCCGCGGAGCATTTTTATTTTTTTTAAATACCTTTTTTTAAATGAACCATTTGAAAAAATGAACTAAAAAATGGAAACACTTTTTGTAAACCCGCCCGTCGTGCGGAACAATTCATACAATACAATTCATATTTGAAGTCAAATCCATTGGTTTTGTGTATGGATTAATTCTACAGGGGAAATTGAACGTTCTATTGTCTATAGTTGCTGCCCGCGGAACATTTTTATTTAAAAAAAAAACTTTTTTTAAATGAAACATTTGAAAAAATGATCTAAAAACACTTTTTTAAACCCACCCGTCGTGCGGAACAATTCATACAATAAAATTCATATCAAATCCAGAAAATATAATGAATACAAATTGAAAACCAAAAAATGTAACCTATAAATATCTTAACCAATAGAAAAGTCTAAATGTGAATATTTTTGTTCTTATTTTGACAAATATTATTCCTCAACCCTCCTGATATATAAATCTGCCCGTCGTGTGGTATAATTCAGAACACAAACACGAAACAAACAATGAAAGATGATGAAATCTTTTCATCAGAATGTTTCCAAACTATATTTATTACTTAACATCATTCCCCAATATCATTTGCTCAAGTACTATTTCACTTCTACCGCTATAATATTTATTGTTAAAATTTATATATTTTCCGCTATCATTAAAATCCAATATAACCTGAGTCAAACCTACCCAACCCAACCCAACCATTCAATATTGACCGCTCTCAGCCTAGTCTGAGGTGATTTAACTTATTAGTTTGTGATCACAAAAAATACTGATGCGATCATAATTTGTAATCAGAAGACTGAGATTATCTACCCCAGGGGTCCCAAACACGCGGCCCACCAATACTTTTCTCTCAACCCGCCAATATAGTATCGGGACCAGACTGTAATGCAGCTAAATTCACATTTGTTGCATAATGCGATATAATTATACACCATTATCATATTATCTCATAATTCCCGGTTAATGCTTCCACTAATGCATCATATTCATACAGTTGTTATTTTTTTGATTACACCGATATTACAGCCCTTGATATTACAGCCGATATTATATTATGCAATCTATATTCTGCTACGTATTATTCCTAATACATATATCATCAGATCGCAAAATATATCTAAAGGTTCACATCACTCTCCAAAATCATTTGCTTAAGAGCTATTCTACTTTTATCGCTAGAATATTTACTGCTAGCAAAATATCATATACCTCGCTATCATTTAAACCCACTCTTTATAGATACATTTAATTCGCCCGTCGTGCGGAACAGTTCATAAAATATAATTAATATTGAATTCATAAAAATATTAGTGCAAATTGAAAAAGAAAAACAAACCCATAGGAACGTTTTAGCCAATATAAAAGTCTAAATGTGAAATTTATGCTTCAATTTAGAAAACATGTTTTTCCACAACCCGCCTCATATTTAAAGCTGCCCGTGGTGCGGAATAATTCAAACACGAAACAAACACAAAGAAAATTGATGAAAAACGACCAACAGAAAAAGTCAAATTTGTAAATTCTTGTTTTAATTATTGACGATGTTTTTCCCTCAACACGGCTCAAATTCACACCCGTCCTTCGTGTGTAGTAACTCAGAAGTGTAACACTATCAAAACAATGAAACTTTCTGTCATCTCTATAATTCCAGATTTATGCGACCGCTAAAACAGCATATTCATATAGTTGGCATTGCATGATATTACAACCCATATCCTTATGCAAGTTAAGCTTATGCAATTTGAAATTAAACCAATTAAATTATACAGTAAAATTCAGTAGTTAACTTTGTTCCCAGTAGTATTTTACCCGCCCGTCGGGCGGAACAATTCATGTGTAAATATTGAGGACAATAAAGCCTTTCTATTCAGTATAGTGTAGCATTTATTAAACTGTACCCAATAAAACCACACGATCCATGCTTGGAGCTAATATGATGCATTCTTAATTGTGATTGGGCTTCAGTGAAATTTAATCGGTGTATATTCCTGTGTAATCACAAGTGCGCATAATAGCTGTCAAATTGGTAATATGTGCTTTTAACTTTACACCGCCGTAACTTCCTTCAGATACACTTTGGAAAATTACAAATTATATCGTTTTGTAGAAAATAAGATTTCTAGCACTATGGTATAATTTATTTTTATGTGTTACAAATAGTTACTGAGAAATAGTAGAAAAATGAATTAATTTTAGTCGCCCGGTGTTCAAGTGTAATTTTGGATGTATTTGAGAATTTTGCCAATTTTACACGTTTTTTGTATCATTTGTGGGTATAAATTATAGCTTATCTTGTAGAACACAAAATTCTCTACACAGTAGTATATTCCTGTGTAATCGCAAGTGCGTAAATTGTGATTGGACTTTAGTGAAATTAAATCAGTGTATATTCATGTGTAATCGCAAGTACGCATAATAGCTGTCAAATTGGCAACATGACATTTTGACTTTACACCGCCGTAACTTCCTTCAGATACACTTTGGAAAATTAAAAATTATACCGTATTGTAGAAAACATAATTTCTAGCACGATGGTATAATTAATTTTAAGGTGTGACAAACAGTTCCTGAGAAATGGGTAGAAAAATGAATAAATTTTAGTCACCCGGTGTTCAAGTGTAATTTTGGATGCATTTGAGAATTTTGCCAATTTTACACGTTTTTTGTATCATTTGTGGGTATAAATTATACCTTTTCTTGTAGAACAAAAAATTATCTACACAGTTGTATATTCCTGTGTAATCGCAAGTGCGCATAATAGCTGTCAAATTGGCAACATGTCCTTTTGACTTTACACCGCCGTAACTTCCTTCAGATACACTTTGGAAAACTAAAAATTATACCGTATTGTAGAAAACAAAATTTCTAGCACGATGATATAATTTATTTTAATGTGTGACAAATAGTTCCTGAGAAATAGGTAGAAAAATGAATTAATTTAGGCGCCCGGTGATCAAGTGTAATTTTGGATGTATTTGAGAATTTTGCCAATTTTACACGTTTTTTGTATCATTTGTGGGTATAAATTATAACTTTTCTTGTAGAACACAAAATTATCTACACAATGGTATAATTTTTATAGCTGTACCATTGCTGGTTTATGAGGAATAGATAGCGGAATATTTACCAAAATATTCACGGTTTCCAGTGCTAATTTTGCATTTTTGACTTTGTCATTTTGACTTCACACCGCCGTAACTTTTTTTTAATACACTCTGGAAAATTAAAAATTATACCGTGCTGTAGAAAACAAAATTCCCAGCATGATGGTAATATTTATTTAGATGTGTCATAGTTAGTTGCTGAGAAATAGAGAAGAAAGTACAGAAAATCGGACGCGTCGAGCTTAAATATAATTTTGAATGTAGACTGAAATTTTATCATTTTTACATATTTTATATTTAATTTTTGGATATGAATTATAGCCTATCGTGTAGAACAGAATATTTTCTACACAGTGGTATAATCTGTTTGGCTGTACCATTTCTGGTTTATGAGGAGTAGATGTAGGAATATTGACCAAAATTTTCGCATTTTTCAGGGTTCATTTTGTGTTTTCACCGCGATAACTTTTTTTGGTTTTATTTTTAAAATTTAAAATTTATCCTATCGTGTAGACAAGAAAATTTCCAACGTAATGGTATAAATTGTTGGCGGGTACATTAAGTGGTTACCGAGTAGCAGTTTGCTGAAAATGGACCAAGGAGGGTGGGACAGACAAACACACAGACAGACAGACAGACACACAGAGGATCTCTTTTATATATATAGATATAGATATAGATATATAGATTTGAGCCCGCCCGTCGTGCGGAACAATTCATAAAGTAAAATTCATATTCAATCCATAAAATAAACTGAATACAAATAAAAAAGCAAAAAATTTAACCTGTATATACGTTCACCAATAAAAAACTCAAAATTTCAATATTTTAAATTTAAATTTGACAAAATATTATCCCTCAATCCGCCTCATATTTGAGCCTGCCCGTCGTGCGGAATAATTCAGAACAAAAACACACCAAACAATGGAAATTCTAGCATATAAACCGGCCCGTCGTGCGAAACAATTTATACCATTAAATTTTTATTCAATTTATAAGAGAAAATAAATATGAATTAATAAAGAAAAGAGTAAACCCATAAAAAGTCTAAATTTCTATATTTTTATATTATTTTGACAAAATAGTTTGCCTAAACCGCCTAAACCGCCTCACCTGCCCGTCGTGCTGAATGATTCAGAACTCAGACACAAAACAATGAAAAATGGCTAATTTTTTTATCATACTGTTTTCAAAATATATTTATAACTCAACATCACCATCTATCATTAAAACCCGCCCGTTGAGCAGAACAATAAATAAAGTATAATGAATATTGAATTAATAAAAAACGATTAGAAATTAAAAAAGAAAAAGTAAACCCCTAAAAATTCTTAAACAATAGAAAAGTCTAAATATGAATGTTTTTATTTTAGATGTGACAAAATATTTTCCCTCGAACAGCCTCGTATTTAAACCCGCCCGTCGTGCGGGACTATAAATAAAATATAATGAATCAAAAAGCAAAAAGCTGATCCAATAGAAAAATACGTATTTGTAAATTCTTGTTTTAATTATTGACGAAGTTTTTTCCCTCAACACTGCTCAAATTCACACCCGTCCTTCGTGTGTAGTAATTCAGAAGTGTAACACTATCAAAACTATGAAACCTGCTGTCATCTCTATAATTCCAGATTTATGCGTCCGCTAAAACAGCATATTCATATAGTTGGCATTGTATGATAATACAACCCATATCCTTATGCAACTTAAGCTTATGCAACTTGAAATTAAGCCAATTAAATTATACAGTAAAATTCAGCAGTTAACTTTGTTCCCAGTAGTATTTACTACTGTAGTTTTGTTCCCAGTAATATTGAGGACAATAAAGCCTTTCTATTCAGTATAGTGTAGCATTAATTAAACTGTACCCAATAAAACCACACCATCCATGCTTGGAGCTAGTATGATGCATTCTTAATTGTGATTGGGCTTCAGTGAAATTTAATCGGTGTATATTCCTGTGTAATCGCAAGTGCTCATAATAGCTGTCAAATTGGCAATATGTGCTTTTGAATTTACACCGCCGTAACTTCCTTCAGATACACTTTGGAAAATTACAAATTATACCGTATTGTAGAAAACAAGATTTCTAGCACGATGGTATAATTTATTTTTATGTGTGACAAATAGTTACTGAGAAATACGTAAAAAATGAATAAATTTTAGTCGCCCGGTGTTCAAGTGCAATTTTGGATGAATTTGAGAATTTTGCCAATTTTACACGTTTTTTGTATCATTTGTGTGTATAAATTATAGCTTATCTTGTATAACACAAAATTATCTACACAGTAGTATATTCCTGTGTAATCGCAAGTGCGCATAATAGCTGTCAAATTGGCAATATGTCCTTTTGAATTTACACCGCCGTAACTTCCTTCAGATACACTTTGGAAAATTACAAATTACACCGTATTGTAGAAAAACAAGATTTCTAGCACGATGGTATAATTTATTTTTATATGTAACAAATAGTTACTGAGAAATAGTAGAAAAATGAATTAATTTTAGTCGCCCGGTGTTCAAGTGTAAATTTGGATGTATTTAAGAATTTTGCCAATTTTACACGTTTTTTGTATCATTTGTGGGTATAAATTATACCTTTTCTTGTAGAACACAAAATTCTCTACACAGTAGTATATTCCTGTGTAATCGCAAGTGCGCATAATAGCTGTCAAATTGGCAATATGTTCTTTTGACTTTACACCACCGTCACTTCCTTCAGATACACTTTGGAAAATTAAGAATTATACCGTATTGTAGAAAACAAATTTTCTAGCACGATGGTATAATTAATTTTGATGTGTGACAAATAGTTACTGAGAAATAGGTAGAAAAATGAATTAATTTAGGCGCCCGGTGATCAAGTGTAATTTTGGATGTATTTGACAATTTTGCCAATTTTAAACATTTTTTGTACCATTTGTGGGTATAAATTATAACTTTTATTGTAGAACACAAAATTATCTACACAATAGTATAATTTTTATAGCTGTACCATTGCTGGTTTATGAGGAATAGATAGCGGAATATTGACCAAAATGTTCACGTTTTTGTGCGATAATTATGCCTTTTTGACTTTGTCATTTACACTTCACACCGCCGTAACTTTTGTTTAATAAATTTTGGAAAATTAAAAATTATACCGTGTTGTAGCAAACAAAATTCCCAGCATGATGGCATTATTTATTTAGATGTGTGATAATTAGTTTTTGATAAATAGAGAAAAAAGTATAGAAAATCGGACGCGTGGAGTTTAAATATAATTTTGAATATAGATTGAAATTTTGTCATGTTTACATCTTTTATGTTCTATTTTTGGATATGAATTATAACCTATCTTGTAGAAAAGAAAATTTTCTACACAGTGGTATAATCTGTATTACTGTACCATTTCTGGTTTATGAGGAGTAGATGTAGGAATATTGACCAAAATTTTCGCATTTTTCAGGGTTCATTTTGTCTTTTCACCGCGATAACTTTTTTTGGTTTTATTTTTAAAATTTTAAATTTATCCCATCGTGTAGACAAGAAAATTTCCAGCGTAATGGTATAAATTGTTGGCGAGTACACCAAGTGGTTACCGAGTAGCAGCTTGCTGAAAATGGACCAAGGAGGGTGGGACAGACAAACACACAGACAGACAGACAGACACACAGAGGATCTCTTTTATATATATAAAAAACAAATAGTTACAAATGACAAATATGTGTTGACAAATAGTTACTGAGAAATAGTAGAAAAATGAATAAATTTTAGTCACCCGGTGATCAAGTGTAATTTTGGATGTATTTGAGAATTTTGCCAATTTTACACGTTTTTTGTATCATTTGTGGGTATAAATTATAACTTTTCTTGTAGAACACAAAATTATCTACACAATGGTATAATTTTTATAGCTGTACCATTGCTGGTTTATGAGGAATAGATAGCGGAATATTTACCAAAATATTCACGGTTTCCAGTGCTAATTTTGCATTTTTGACTTTGTCATTTTGACTTCACACCGCCGTAACTTTTTTTTAATACACTCTGGAAAATTAAAAATTATACCGTGCTGTAGAAAACAAAATTCCCAGCATGATGGTAATATTTATTTAGATGTGTCATAGTTAGTTGCTGAGAAATAGAGAAGAAAGTACAGAAAATCGGACGCGTCGAGCTTAAATATAATTTTGAATGTAGACTGAAATTTTATCATTTTTACATATTTTATATTTAATTTTTGGATATGAATTATAGCCTATCGTGTAGAACAGAATATTTTCTACACAGTGGTATAATCTGTTTGGCTGTACCATTTCTGGTTTATGAGGAGTAGATGTAGGAATATTGACCCAAATTTTCGCATTTTTCAGGGTTCATTTTGTCTTTTCACCGCGATAACTTTTTTTGGTTTTATTTTTAAAATTTTAAATTTATCCCATCGTGTAGACAAGAAAATTTCCAGCGTAATGGTATAAATTGTTGGCGGGTACACCAAGTGGTTACCGAGTAGCAGCTTGCTGAAAATGGACCAAGGAGGGTGGGACAGACAAACACACAGACAGACAGACAGACACACAGAGGATCTCTTTTATATATATAGATATATATATATATATATATATATATATTTCTCTCCAATACAAAGCCCAAACTGTACTTGTTAAATTTGAACAGACAAAGGATTGCTGCCAACCAAATTGTCAATAATTACACTGGTCAACAATTTTTTACTTTCTGAATGTTGTCTAGATTTCTACAAGTGAATTAGGGTATTCTGGCACTGCTTAATCATGAAATGGAATCCGTTTCTCTCCATCAGGTCAGGTTTTTGTGCTAAGTTGATTTGAAAAAATCAGATTTTGTGACAAAATCAATTACATTTTTGTGGCATTATCAGCTGATTTTTGTCAACACATCATCCTAAACATGTTTTTAAGAAAAAAAATGTTTTGCCAACTACATTTATTGATTACATGATAGAAACATCGATTACTGTCATCTGAATGGTAGGTATTGATGAAGGTAAGTACACGTAAATTGCATGTTGCGTCACCACTGTTCAAACTTCAGGGCTTGAACTTCCGTTTCTTCGAACTCTTGGAATGTTCAGCGGCAGGGAGGTCTCTCTTCAGATTCCAACAGTAGTCAGCCATCATGACTGCGTCCCAGCGACCCTGATACCTGGTCTCCATCTCCTTCATGTCCTGATGGAATCTCTCCCCCTGCTCGTCACTCATTGAACCCAGGTTCTCAGGAAATCGGTTCATATGTGAGTGAGCGATGGGTACAGAGGCTAACTGGTTGCCGTTGTGTAGCAGAACACATTTCAGTGATCGCTTGCTGCTGTCAATGAACAGTCTCCAATCTTTGGGTTCGTACTGTGGCACTCCAAGCTTGAGCAGAAGCTGCGCAATATCAGCACAGTACACCAAGTCCTTCTCTTCAGAGAAAAACGGAGGTACTCTTGATGCCTGTTGCGGAAGAAGCTGATGCGAGCACTGTCAGAGAGGAGTTTTTTTTCCTTCAATCTGGATGCCAACAGTTCGGCAGAGTCCTTTGACAAGCTGAGGTCGCGAACTAGATCATTCAACTCCTTTTGGGAAAATGGATGTGGAGCATCATCTTCAAGAACCATTTCTTCTTCTTCATGTCCTTCAACACTGGAGGCATCTTCGTCACTAATGTCAGGAAGTTCGCCGAAGATAGGCACTGGAATTGCATCACAATGAGCTACAGGACGACGTGCTGATTGAAGATCAAGATACTTGAGGCTGCCCCGGTTCTTTCTGTTGATTCCAGACACATCAACAGCGCAGAAGTAGCAGTCAGTGACATGGTTTGTCGGCTCCCTCCAAACCATGGGAATTCCAAACTTCAGACTCCTCTTGCCGTTGATCCACCCACGCAGAGTCTCAGTGCATGCTTTGCACACCATGTGTGGCGCCCAAGCTTTATCCTGGTCACCAAGTTTAATACCAAAATAAGCATGGTAAGCACGCCTTATGAAACTTGTGACTGGCTTCCTATTAGGAGCAATGGTGTATTCTCCACATATGTAGCAAAACACATCGGGCTTATTTCTGCACGATCTTCTGGTCGAAGCCATATCATTCACCTGCAAAACAAAAATAGGTACAAATTAGTCATAAATTGGCGCATGTAGGTATTGTACATTCTTCAGAGTTCGTTATTTTAAGAAATACAACTTTTTTGTATCACATTATTACAAAATCTGCCCCATTAAGTTTAGTTTTGATCCACGAACTTTATGCTTTGCCTCACCAATTTTTGGAAGATTTTGAGGTTTTATGACTTCAAACTGATCCCTTTTCGACAAAATCACCCAGAACTATCGTACCTGAATACTTCTTGTCATTAAAATAATTATTTCCAATCAAACAATTATTTGACATGACATTTTACCCCCACCAACTTCTTCTAAAATGCTCCACACGTGCGTACATGTGAACAAAAATGTAAAAAACGACATGTGGCCATATCTCAAAAACTTGACCTGATTGAACAAAACTAATGTGAGTTTTGGATTCAGCGCATCAGATTTGTCCTAAATCAGCTTAAAAAATGCAGACAACAAATTTGTTGTTGACCAGTGTTATGTATGCATGTGTGTGTGTGTGTGTACGTGTCAGCTATTTGTACTCACATATTTGTTTAGCACAGGAGATGAATTGTGCTTGTACTGTCCTGGCTCCAACCCACCCTCTTACCTATCTCCCCTTAACCTATCTTCTCTTACCTATCTTCTCTTATCTTCCCTTCTTCCCTTCCCTTATCTTCCCTTTATCTTCCCAGTATTTCACGATATCCAATCTTTCTTTAAACTTTCATACGCTGTTAGCTCCTACAATATTCTCCCCTTACTGATTCCAGACATCAACACACCTATATGGGGAAATATATATGTGTACTCACCTACTTGGTATACAGGATATGAGCTATGCTCGGACTGTCCTGTCTTTCTTCCAATATTTGTCTAGTTTCTCCTTAAACAGCGTTAAACTATTGACTTCTACAATCGTCTTGTGTAAACTGTTCCATTCATTCACACAGCGGAACGGAAAGCTATATTTCTTCATGTCTTTTCTACATCTCGTTTTTCTCAATTTTTTGTTATGGCCTCGTCCTCGTTGGTTTTGCTGCACTAGTCCAATTTCTTTCAACAAACAAACAACAAACCATGTATTTGGTATAGCGCACTAATTTGCAAAGGCGCGAAAACGTACAAAATAGAGCAAAATAAGGTATAAACAGTGATAGGGGCTAAAAAGAACAAAATTATATGAGCTGAAGTGACAAGGCACAAAAATATCAAGAGCGGTAAATATATACAACAATCAAGAAAATCAAGAAAATATACACAGCGCATGATCAGAGGAGAGAGATAATATAAGAATGGGATCAGAGAAATGTAGCTGACAGAGAAAATATTTTATTTTGGGGTTGAGAGATAAGCCAAAAAAGAGTATCAGCAATTTCTATAGGGGTAAGTGGGTGGCGACGGAAGAGATAGTAAGTATAAATGAAGGGAAGCCGAAAAGGAAGAGTAGGACTTTTTCTGTAGAATGTGATGAGGAAGAGAGTTATAAAGTCGTGGAGCGGAAAAGTAGAAGGATTTAGCTGACCAGTTAGACTCGTGGTCAGCAGGAGGACATACGAGGGGCACAGGACGGCGAACTAAAGGACGATCAGAGGGAGTTAGAAGCGAATACAGGTAAGAAGGTGGAGAAGGTTTATGGAGAAGTTTATAGACAATGCAGCACAGCTTATGGTGGATTCTGGACAGAGCAGGCAACCAGCCAAGTTTACGAATATGGGCGGATGTGGGTGACTTGGGGGGAAGACGAAGGACAAAGCGGCAAGAAAGATTTATAATTGACTGGAGAGAGCGAATGGATTTTAGAGGAAGGTGAAAAAATAAAGAATTGCAGTAATCGATATGCGAAAAAATATATGAATTAACTAGAAGTAGAGTGGATGCCTCATCAAGATGAGAGCGGATCGGGTACAATTGACGTAAAACAAAACGACAGGAACGTGAAATTTTGAAAATGTGTTGAGCGAATGACAGTGTGGGGTCAAATTGGACTCCTAGATTACGAATTTGTGAGGAAAGAGGTAGATCTATTGAACAAGGAGTAATTTTGGGAAAATCTTCTTTCGAATCCAGTATTCCTGTCATGAATCTGTAGATGTTAATTAAGTCTCCTCTCTCTCTCCTTCTCTCCAACGTTGGTAGATTCATCTCATCCAACCTTGCCTGATAGGGTAGCGCACGAACCTCCGGTACTAGTTTGGTCGCCAATCTCTGTAATTTTTCAATTATTCTTATATGTCGCACTTCGTGAGGGCGCCATACAACAGCAGCATACTCAATTCTTGGTCTGATTATTGTCACTAATATATTTCTCATCATATCTTGGTCGATGTGACTGAAGACGTATCTCATGCGTGTTATAGCTGCATATGTTTTCCGGTATATATTATTCACATGAGCATCTGGAGACAAATCATTTTGTATTATAACTCCCAAATCTTTCTCTTGATCAGTTTCTATATGGGGGACTAACTTTCGATGTCTGTCACCATGTCATTTATATACACCAGAAACATTATGGGTCCCAAAACCGATCCCTGAGGCACGCCGCTACTCACATCTATCCATGATGACGTCGCTCCTCTCACTGTGGTGCTCATCTTTCTTCCTACGAGAAAATATGTCATCCAGTCCAATAATTTTCCTTCTATTCCACCATAATTTTCAAGTTTCCATAAGAGTCTCATATGTGGCACCTTATCGAACGCTTTACGCATATCGAGATAAACACAATCTGCCCACTGGTCTCGCTCTTGAATTGCATCAACAATCCTGCTGTGAAAGCACAACAAACTCGAAACACATGATCTGCAGCTGCTGTGTATGTGTATGCGTGCATGTGTGTGTATGTGCGTGTGTATGTGAATAAACCAATGGATGTTATTACTAATTTGTGTATGTTGTTGGTGCCAGAGTTATTGTGGTGTGATCGTGTGCAGTGAGAGAGTGTGTGTGTGAAAGATTGTGTGTGCTTGAACGTGTTAGTGTGTCTGTATTGTTTTATGAAACAACACGGAAATTGCAATTTTCGAATATATATATTATTCAACAAACGCTTACACCAATAAGAAATATTAGAATCCTCTCACCACACCAAACCACTCACAAGTACCACACTACTCAAATCACTTGTCACCTTGTCGCTAACGCGCAGCGTATGACGCCTCAATTATTATTTACAATGATGCCACCTCACACCTCCCCCTCAGTCACGAACATAATCCGACAGGTATCGTGGAGGACGCCGTTCACGACTGCTACGACGTGGAGCTGGTGTGGGCCGCTCCACTTCAGTTTGCTGCCGGTCGTTGCTGATGGACGGACTGATGGTGTCATCGCTTTCCATCTGGTTCGGTTGTTCACGTACAGATGCCTCCAGCAAAAGATGTCTTCTGTTACGCGTTGTGATGCGTCCACTTGGTGTGCGGAGTACATAGCTGCGTGGGCCTTTTATTCCCACGACGGTCCCAGTACAGTCCCACCTTTTGCTCGATTGACTTTGAATGACCACTCCATCTCCCGCCATCAGTCGCGGCAACGGATGCGATCCTTGATTATAAGTCAGCTGAGCTTGAACGCGACGTGGTGCATCGATGGCGTCCGCAGTACTCCTCCACTTCGGTGCAAAAGCACTACGATGCATTGGAATGGTTGATCGGATAGGGTGGCCGAATAAAATTTCCGCTGGTGATTGCCCATCTACGCCCGGAGTGTTCCGCAATTCCAGCAAGCCTTCGGTGAAAGCGTCATCGTCGAGTTCCACGTTAGACGTCACCTTCTGCACTAAGCGCTTGATGCGCTTGACCGCTGATTCCGCAAGACCATTCCCCTGCGGATATTCGACACTGCTCACATCATGCTGCACTTTCCAGCGCATAAGGAAGTCTCTCGTTCGGCGAGAGGTGTATTGTGGTCCACCGTCGCTGCGAAGACGGTTGGGTACGCCGAACGTTGCGAACAACTGACGCAGCGTCCGGATGAGATGTCGTGATGTGGCGTCTGACCGTGGGCATTCGGCGACACAAGGCCAGTTGGAATATCTGTCCACATATATGAGGTAAGTGCGGCCGGCGTGCTGAAAGTAGTCCGTGGCAACACTTTCAAACACTCTGGTAGGTTGATCGTCACAATAGTATGGCTCTTTCGGTTGACTGTTGCGGTAATGACGACATGAAGAGCATGACGATACAGCCATTTTGACATCATTTTGTATTGTCGGCCAGAATACCGACTGCCGTGCTCGACCTATAGTGCGATTCATGCCCTGGTGTCCACTATGAAGTCGGCGGCCAATAGCTCTTGTTCAACAGCGGCGTAGCGAGTTTCTGTATCTGAAAGTCGCCGCGAACCGCACTGGATGAGACGCCATTTCTTGCTCTCATCTAGCTGACGTACCACAAATCCGAGTCCCTTTAGACGAGATGCATCTGTCTCCACGACAGTCTCTCGTGACGGCCGGAAGAAATCCAGTATTGGGGGAGAAGTCAGTATCTTTTTCGTTGCTTCGAAAGCGCGTGTATGAACGCTCTCCTCCCAATGCCATTCCACATCTTTCTTCAAAAGTTCGTATAATGATGCGGCGGTACCAGCAATTTCGGTCGAAAATTGTCCCAGCTGATTGGCTAACCCTAGGAATGAGCGAAGTTCGATTAGATTATTCGGCCTAGGAAATTCCTTGATAGCGCGAATTTTCTTTTGGTCAACCGAATATCCGTTTGGTCCCACGTCAAAACCACAAAAATGCACTTGCGATTGCGCGAAGTCAAACTTATCACCATTCAACGTTATGCCAGCAGAATCACAGCGCATTAACAACTGCCAAATGTCTTCCAGGTGACTGTCGTAGTCTTCACTGTACACAATCATATCATCAACCACTTTGCCAACATTCATCACACCAGCAAGAGCAGCATCGCATCTCGTGTTGTATACATCGCCGCTTGAAGCCAATCCCATGGATGCTCTTTTTAGTCTGAAGCGACCCCATGGTGTGAGAAAACATGTTAGATCTCTATTATCTTCGTGGATGGAGATTTGAAAATAACCATTTTTAGCATCCAGTGTGCTAAAATATTTTGCTCCTGGTTTTATACTAGAGACTACATCCATGCCAGCTCTCACAGGATGAGTTGGTCGTTTCAAATACTTGTTCAGTGGTATTAGATCGATAGTGAGTCTACAATCAACAATGGACCCTTCTCTACGCTTTGGCACGGGCACAACAGCATGACACCATTCGGTCGGGTGAGTCACAGCCTCGATGACGTCCTGTTGAAGCAGTTCATCGATGTGACGCTTCATGTATTCCCGATACGCTAGCGGTATCATTCTGGGAGCAGAAATGTGCTTGGGCTGCGCATCAGATGACAGCACTATCCGCATAGGAGGTCCATCCATGGTTCGCAGTGGACCACTCGTTGAAAATACTCTCGGAAAGGCTGCTTTCAGTTCTGCAAGATGTTGTGATCGTTCATCAAGCGTTGGGCTGCGCGTCTGCTTCCAGGTCGGACGTTTCAGGTCGATCTGGTTGTTGATTGCAGGAAGTGACTTGCGTTCGGCTTGTGCGGTTGCTTTTAGCACGATGGTCGAGTCCTCCCTTCTTTGCGTAGTTACATTCTGCACTGGAATTTGCTGTGGAAACGCTCGGTGGATGATGCGCAGGTCAACCGCGTCCACCCACGACAAAAGCGCGTCGTTCGCCGCTGGCACCACATACAATGTAGTGCTGCACGACGCATCACCGAGCTCAAGAGTGGCGGTGCAGGTGCCTATGCAGTACAGGTGCCCACCGTTGGCTGACCGGAGTCTCTCACTGCACGGGGCCAGTTCAGATTGTTTGATGCCAAGTTTTTTGGCAACGCAAGCGTTGATAACGGATACCTCGGCGCCGGTGTCGGCGACCCACGACACTTCTGTCGATGCGCCTTTCGATGGTCTGACACGAATTTTTACGGGTGGCACTTTGCGTCGCTTCTTTTTGCCGTGGCTGATGTCACTAATCGTGATACGCCTGAGATTTGTCCCTCGACGTTTTGGTGAACGCGAAGATTTATTTTTGTTCGATCTGTTGTGTCTGCTAGAACTCCGGCACACCGCTGCAAAGTGGTTCGGTTTGCCACATACCGTGCACGTTTTGCCGGCTGCAGGACATTTGTGGGTTTGTGCTTCCACCAAACGACCGCATCTTGAACACAGTGACTTCTCAGTGGCGTGAGATGATTTGCGGCGAACATTTGACACATAAATCTGTTTTTCCGGCTGCTTTATCGCCGACGAATTGACAGCAGCGGTTTCTGATGATCGACAAATAGCGACAGATTTTTCGAGAGTCAAATCCTTTTCTTGGAGCATTTGATGTAACGCATTGTCGTCAGATGTACCCATTAGAATTTTGTCGCGCAGTCTGTTGCTGTTGCATGATGTGCAGAAATCGTAGAACGACATGATTTCTTTGACAGCGCACAAAAAATCATCAAAATTGTCACCGGCTTGTTGACTACGCAGATAAAAATCACGACGGTCGAGAATTATGTTCCGCTGAGAGCGCAAGAATGACTCCATTTTCGAAATACATTCGGTCAGTGGAACATCCTCCCTGATTTCGAGGCTATAACGCAGAGAACGCGACCAGTCCTCATCAATTGAAGCATGAAGCACTGCTTGTTGTTCTTTTACAGGTAGTTTATCAATGCCACAGAGAGAAACGTGCCCAGTGAATTTGTATCTCCACGTATCAAACTCTTTCAAAGAGCACGAAGAATGCAAAATTGGAGCATTGTTGTTGGGAAGCTTTATTGCTCTGGATTCCCCCGATACATTCTGATTACGTTCAGCTGACAGAATTCGCTCGTATTCAGCTTCTCGGCGAGCACTGTGCTCTGCCAACTGACTGACTGCTAATGTCAGTTTTTGTATCTGCTCTTCAAGAGATCCTGTCGGCTGCGCCATGTATTGTTTTATGAAACAACACGGAAATTGCAATTTTCGAATCTATATATTATTCAACAAACGCTTACACCAATAAGAAATATTAGAATCCTCTCACCACACCAAACCACTCACAAGTACCACACTACTCAAATCACTTGTCACCTTGTCGCTAACGCGCAGCGTATGACGCCTCAATTATTATTTACAATGATGCCACCTCACAGTGTCTATATGTGATCGTGTATGGTTGAATTGTATATTGCGTGCGAGAGTGTGTGAGCGAGTGTGTATAGCTGTGTCGGTGAGTGTGTGTGTGTGTGTATGCGTTTGTCGAGTATGCATGTCCAGCAGCGGCGAGCGATTGACCGGCTCGCCGCTGATTGGTTGTTGCGGCGGGTGAGGACTGTGCGTGTGTGTATGTGTGTGCTTCCGTGTGTCACGGTGTGAGATTGGAGGTGTGTTTGTGGTGCGATCGGAGCGGTGATGCCCACGCGCGCCTGTCTGAATATAATTTAGATTTTTGAGTTTTGTTACAAGCTATTTCGGCCTTTTAGTTTGGAAGTGGTTTTTTGTCTGCGACCCGGCTTCAGCAGCAGAGATAGTGCCCTCCAGTATTAGCAGCGGCCTGGAGGAAGTGGTGGAGGTGCTCGGCGGCGTGTCAGGTTGGTGTGCAGGGGGACGGCAGGAGAGCATGGTGCCGGCAGGAAGCAGCGGGGTAGCTGTGGCCGAGGGTTGCTCGTCGTCCCGCCTGCACTGGTGTTAGACTCGTCGCCGGGCAGATAGAAGATCGCTGGTGGAGGCTGCTGGTGCTGGAGGGCATGTGAGAGAAAGGAGCTGCTGAAGCCGGAGGAGAAATGACGAACGACGACGACGGTGCGGCTTGCGTGTGCGGCGGAGTCACGGCTGTCTGCGACGGGGTGCTGAATAGCACGGGTGTCGGCGGGAGCACAGTGGGTGCTGGGGCCGAGGTGTTGTGCCCTGTCGCGGCGGCCTGTGATAAAGAAGACGGCAGGCTGCGGCGAAGCACTGAAGAGCACGGGCGGAGGCGAGAGCGCGGTGGACGCTGGGGCCTGACGTGTTGTGCTTCGCCGCAACCACGGTGTGTGCATCTGGTGGAGGCCGTCGTCGTGTTAGGTTTTTTATTGGTTCCCGGTTTGCTTGGTTCGCGTTTTTTAATTATCTGTTCATTTGTTGATTTATGTTTCTTTAAAACAGGTGGAGGTGTGGTGTGATCGTGTGCAGTGAGAGAGTGTGTGTGTGAAAGATTGTGTGTGCGTGAACGTGTTAGTGTGTCTATATGTGATCGTGTATGGTTGAATTGTATATTGCGTGCGAGAGTGTGTGAGCGAGTGTGTATAGCTGTGTCGGTGAGTGTGTGTGTGTGTGTGTATGCGTTTGTCGAGTATGCATGTCCAGCAGCGGCGAGCGATTGACCGGCTCGCCGCTGATTGGTTGTTGCGGCGGGTGAGGACTGTGCGTGTGTGTGTGTCCGTGTGTCACGGTGTGAGCTTGGAGGTGTGTTTGTGGTGCGATCGGAGTGTGACGTCTTGTAGGCGCGCGTGGGGCGGTGATGCCCACGCGCGCCTGTCTGAATATAATTTAGATTTTTGAGTTTTGTTACAGTTATTATTATTATTATTATACAGACAGTATATTAAATCGATAATCGAGGAATATTATGCACGCATTATGAACGCAGTATGAGCACAGGCTTTTGTTTTGATACATCTTGGTAACAGGACCTTATGAATTTGAACGGCTTAAAAATTCAAATATAAGCCAGCCTCATTATAGGCCAGTTCGCCTTCTTTCTCAGTCCTCACACCTGTCTGCTCGTATCATTCGCCCTCTAAACTGTCCTCGAGCTATAAATTAATCTTGCTGGTCGGCAAAATCCTTCTCGTACTTTGCTAGTGTGGCTGATAATATTTCGTTTAGCCTGGCTGGTAGTATTTCAATTCTTATCGTTCCAAATCTGGCGCGTCGCAACTGGATTTTGGCAGACCACGTTGAGAGGCATACGAGGCTTGAAGACTAAATGGTTGAAATGTTTTGTTTGCAATATTGCTCCTTTGTGTTTGTGTAATGTCAATTTCACTTATCGAACTGGTGAATATTGTTTGTTCCAGATATTATTTATGCTGGGTAATCTCGGTGATGTTTAGCTGTTTTATGTTGTTTGTTGGTTGAGGCGGCCAAGGTCAGTAATCGTGAATTTGTCAATGTGATTTGCATATTCAAGGTTACCTATTTAATCTTGCGTTGCGTTATGTTCAAGTATTCTTGATTTCCGCCATATGTGTGTTTTCTTTTCTTTCATTTCAGAATTTAAGGCAATGTACTGAGACCGAATAAACTTAGCCGGTAAATTCACCCTGCCTTTTGACAACCAGCAGCAATATTCTTCTTCCTACGCTTCATTCACCTTTTCCATACGCAAATACATATTCTCCTTATCATTTCTGTCACCCACTCTCTGACGCCTCATGCCAAACTATAGTTTTCTATTGTCTCATCCCTTTTCCGATATTATTTATACTATCTCATCGTTTTTTAATTGCTTAGTTTGTGTCATTCACGTACATGTGGCATATTTGTGTAGATGCTGCTGTCTTGTCTTTTCTGCTTGAATCGCGTATGTGTTGTTTATATGCGCTATAAATATACGCTGTTGTTGTTTTTGTGTTTCCTGATATCTATATATATAAAAGAGATCATCTGTGTGTGTGTGTCTGTCTGTCCAACCCTCCTTGGTCAATTTTCTATCAGCTACTACTCGGTCACCACTTGGCGTATTTGCTAACAATTTATACCATTACGATTAAAATTTTCTTGTCTACACGATATACTAAATTTCAAATTTTAAAAATAAAACCAAAAAAAGTTATAGCGGTGAAAAGAGAAAATGAACCCTGAAAAATGCGAAAATTTTGGTCAATATTCTGAAGACTACTCTTCCTAAACCAGCAATGGTACACTATAAAAATTATACCACTGTGTAGAAAAGTTTCTGTTCCACTCAACAAATTATAATTCATACCCAAAAATTGAATATAAGACATGTAAAATGGAAAAAAATTCAATCTACATTAAAAAAATTATTTAAACTCCACGCGTCCGATTGTCTATACTTTTTTCTCTATTTCTCAAAAACTAATTATCACACATCTAAATAAATATCATGCTGCTGCTATCATGCACCATCATGCTGGGAATTTTTTTTCCTACAACACGGTATAATTTTTACTTTTCCAAAGTGTATTGAAAAAAGTTACGGTGGTGTGAACTGTAAATGACAAAGTCAAAAAGGCAAAACTAGCACAAAAAACGTGAATATTTTGGTCAATATTACGCTATCTATTTCTCATAAACCAGCAATGGTACAGCTATAAAAATTATACTATTGTGTAGATAGTTTTGTGTTCTACAAGAAAAGTTATACTTTATGCCCACAAATGATACAAAAAACGTGTAAAATTGGCAATATTCTCAAATACATCCAAAATTACACTTGAGCACCGGGTGACTAAAAGTAATTAATTTTTCTACCTATTTCTCAGGAACTATTTGTCACACATTAAAATATATTATACCATCGTGCTAGACATTTTGTTTTCTACAATACGGTATAATTTTTAATTTTCCAAAGTGTATCTGAAGGAAGTTACGGCGGTGTAAAGTCAAAAGGACATATTGCCAATTTGACAGCTATTATGCGCACTTGCGATTACACAGGAATATACTACTGTGTAGATAATTTTGCGTTCTACAAGATAAGTTATAATTTATACCCACAAATGATATAAAAAACGTGTAAAATTGGCAAAATTCTCAAAAACATCCAGAATTACACTTGAACACCGGGCGACTAAAATTTATTCATTTTTCTACTATTTCTCAGTAATTATTTGTTACACATAAAAATAAATTTATACCATCGTGCTAGAAATCTTGTTTTCTACAATACGGTATAATTTGTAATTTTCCAAAGTGTATCTGAAGGAAGTTTGACAGCTATTATGCGCACTTGCGATTACACAGGAATATACACCGAATAAATTTCACTGAAGCCCAATCACAATAAAGAATGCATCATGCATGCATGCATTAGCTCCAAGCTTGGATGGTGTGGTCTTATTGGGTACAGTTTAATTAATGCTACACTATACTGAATCGAAAGGCTTTATTGTCCACAATATTTACACATGAATTGTTCCGCCCGACGGGCGGGTAAAATACTACTGGGAACAAACTTAACTACTGAAGTTTATTGTATAATTTAATTGGTTTAAGTGCATAAGCTTAAGTTGCATAAGGATATGGGTTGTAATATCATGCAATGCCAACTATATGAATATGCTGTTTTAGCGGACGCATAAATCTGGAATTATAGAGATGACAGAAGGTTGCATTGTTTTGATAGTGTTACACTTCTGAATTACTACACACGAAGGATGGGGGTGAATTTGAGCAGTGTTAAGGGAAAAACTTCGTCAATAATTAAAACAAGAATTTACAAATATATATTTTTCTATTGGATAAGCTTTTTGCTTTTTGATTCACTATATTCTATTTATAGTTCCGCACGACGGGCGGGTTTAAATACGAGGCAGTTCGAGGGAAATTTTTTTTGCCACATCTAAAGTAAAAACATTCACATTCAGACTTTTCTAATGGTTAAGACTTTTTATGGGTTTACTTTTTCTTTTTTAATTTCTAATCATTTTTTATTAATTCAATATTCATTTTACTTTATTTATTGTTCTGCACAAAGGGCGGGTTTTAATGCTAGATGGCGATGTTGAGTTATAAATATATTGTGAAAACATTATGATAAAAAAATTAGTCTTTTTTCATTGTTTTGTGTCAGAGTTCTGAATTATTCAGCACGACGGGCAAGTTTAAATAGGATTTTTTTTGGGTTTACTCTTTTCTTTATTAATTCATATTCATTTTCTCTTATGAATTTAATACAATTTTAGTAGTATGAACTGTTTCGCACGACGGGCGGGTTTACATGCTAGAATTTTCATTGTTTTGTACGTGTTAGTGTTCTGAATTATTCCGCACGACGGGTAGGTTTAAATATGAGATGGATTAAGGGATAACATTTTGTTAAATTTATAATTAAAATATTCACATTTAGAGGTCTTATTGGTGAACGTATTTACAGGTAAAGTTTTTTGCTTTTTAATTTTAACACAGTTTATTCTATGGATTGAATATGCATTTTATTTTATGAATTGTTGAGCAAGACGGGCGGGTTTCAATATGAGGCGGGTTGAAGGAAAATATGTTGTCAAAATAAAATTATAAACAATTAAATTTAGACGTTTCAATTGAGTAAGATATTAATGAATATATCTGTTTTCTTTTTTAATTTGCAAAATTTTATGAATTAAATATGAACTTCATTTTATGAAATGCTCCGCACAACTGGCGGGTTTCAATGCTAGACGGTGATATTAAGTTATAAATATAATTTGGCAACATTATGATGAAAAAGTGGAGTCATTTTTCATTGTTTCGTGTCTGAGTTCTGAATTATTCAGCACGACGGGCATGTATAAATATGAGGCGGTTTAGGCAAACTATTTTGTGAAAATAAATATGAAAATATAGAAATTTAGACTTTTTCATAGGTTTACTCCACTCTTTTTTAATTCATATTCCTTTTCTCTTATCAAATGAATACAAATTTAATAGTATGAACTGTTTCGCACGACGGGCGGGTTTACATGCTAGAATTTTCATTCTTTGTTACGTGTTTGTGTTCTGAATTATTCCGCACAATGGGTGGGTTTATATATGAGGCAGGTTGAGGGAAAATATTATGTCAAAATAAAAATAAAAATATTCACACTTGGACTTTTCTATTGAGTAAGACACTTATGAGTTTTCATTTTCTTTTTTAATTTGGAATATTTTTATGAATATGAATTCTTATGAATATTAATTCCATTTTATGAATTCCTCCGCACAACGGGCGGGTTTTAATGCAATATGAGAACTTAAATTAAATAATATATAATTAAATCGCATTATACAATAAATGTTAATTAATCTGTATAATAGTTTGGTTTCTATATTATATTGGCGGGCTGCGAGAACATTATTGGCCGCGTGATTGATACTAAGAGTGGATGAGATGATATAAGATAAGATGGGGTGGTTGGGTTGGGTTTGGTAGGATTGCGTCAGGTTATATTGGGTTTAATATGAATGCGTAATATAATGTATGTATATAAATGTATATGAATGTACGTATATGAATTTTTTGGCAGTTAATATACAAATTTAATTGTATGAATTGTTCCGCACGACGGGCGGGTTTATATGCTAGAATTTTCATTGTTTGTTACGCGTTTGTGTTCTGAATTATTCCGCACGACGGGCAGGTTCAAATATGAGGCGGGCTGAGCGAAAATATTTTGTCAATGTTACGCGAAGCTCGTTCAGAGCGCGCACATAACAAAGAGCGATGTAGCACAGCAGATATATTATATATACACAGTAACAATAGTACAAAGAATATCACAAGGCCGGAGACGAGCAAAACCTCGGCACGAACGCCGCGGCACAGAATTCCGTAACAGTGGTGTAGCGGAGGCTACCCCAATTGAGACACAGACTACCCCGATTGAGACACAGACTACCCCAATTGAGACACAGACTACCCCAATTGAGACACAGACTACCCCAATTGAGACACGGACTATTTGAGACAAACCTCACGGCCGCTCTCAACCTCTACATAATTCGACCCGTGCCATGGGCGCGACAAGACCATACCGGAGTTAAAAGTGCCCGTTTGAGACAATCCGCTAGAGGGAGCTCAAACTGGACGTTTGCGACAAAAAGCGAGAGTGCGGGAAATTCGCTAGACAGGGTCTGTGATAATAAGCCGTTCCTCGCGGTTAACGTTGTACACTTGATGCAGCGGAGTCTATACACGCCGCCATATACGATATACGCCGCCAAATTTCACTTATTTGAATATATTTACTTATTTATATATAATAATTTTATACTATATTTATTTACATACATATCTATTTATTTACACATAAATATATATTCACACATACATATTTATTTACATATTTATTTATACTTTGGCATCGACTTCCACTTGCCAACAAACCAAAAAATAATGAAATGAAGAATTAGATACATGGATGGATACATGGATATCTATGATAAAATTGATGCAATTACGTGTAATATTGTCTCTGGATAGAGTTGACTATTTTCAGTTCTGTGCAAAGCGAATTCGAGTAAAACACCGATATTCCGTTTATATCACGGTTTGACATTATACAGCCGCCATCAGTTGATTAATTTACTCATTCCCTAACCCATTAGAAAGCCAAAATAAGTAAAATATCAATTGCATATTGTACTATCATTACACACACACATATATATATATATATATATATATATATATATATATATATATATATATATATATATATATATTTATATATATATATGTATATATATATCTTAACCAATAGAAATGTCAGGATGTGAATATTTATATTTATATTTTGGCAAACTATTTTCCCTCAAATGGCCTCATATTTAAACATGCCGGTCGTTCGGAATGATTCAGAGTTCAAACACGAATCAAACAATAATGATGATGAAAAATGATGACACATTTTCATCAGAATGTTTCCAAAATATATTTATAGCTCAACATCATTCCCCAACATCATTTGCTCAAGTACTGTTTTACTTTTACCGCTATAATATTTACAACCAAAGTTAAATATTCTGCTATCTCTGAAGTCTGATATAACCTACATTTAAACATGCCCGTCGTGCGGGTGAATTCATAAAAGAGGAATACAAATCAAACAGCTAAAATGAAATCCATAAAAAAGTCCAATTTAATTATTGAGCTTAGAAAATTTGCTACAAATTGCCTGTAGTATAGAGCTATAAGGCGCCACCTATTGGACCCTGTAAATGTCAGTGTGATTGTGCACTATAGGATCGCAATGGGTTGGGCGTTACCGGTAGCGAGCGATATGGTCTATTGCCGGTAGGCATGATTGGTTGTGTGCATTAACTCACCGAGGGTATATAACTGGGTCGCTCTAGGTTTGTAGGTCACTTGTGGTGAGAGCTTTGACGTGTGCATGTATTGTTTCTCGTGTGTATCGTGTCTCTTCGGCCCGCTCGATATTACAATTGGCGACGAGGATAAAAACAGGTATGAATGCTGAGAGTGTTCTGCCACCTGCACCGTTTCTACCGCACCCTGGAAAACCCACGGTTTCTTGAGACGAGTGGAAGTAATCTTATGAGAACTACATGGTGGCCATCGGTGCCGAGTCGTACCCAGACACCAGACGTCGGGCCCTGCTGCTACATTGTGTCGGTGCCGAGGCTCGACGAGTTTATCGTTCGCTGCCGGCCGAAAGCAAGCGGGAGGACGAAACAGAGAGTCAGAAAGTCTTGCGACAACTGACAACTTACTACGGCCCGAGAGTAAACGTCATTGCCGAGCGTTTTACGTTCCGACAACGCAAGCAGCTTGCAACGGAGACGACTGCAGATTATGTCTCTGTACTACGCAGTTTGGCCTCCAACTGCAGATTCGGAACGTTGACAGACGAGCTCATCCGTGATCAAGTGGTCGAGCAGACACTGCACCCACGGCTACGCGAGAAGTTTCTCCAAGATCCAACGTTGACGCTCAGCTTACTACTGCAGACGGCTGAGGCGTTTGAGCTATCCAGGCGACAATCAGCGCTCATGACGGCTCCGGGACGTGATCCAAGTATCGGCGAAACCAACGTCGTTCGAGGCGCAGCCAGCAAGACGACCAGCACAACCAGCCGAATGGAGAGTAAGTGCACACACTGTGTACGAAATCACAAAACGCCACGCAGCGAGTTTTGCCCAGCCAGGACATCTCAATGTAACAATTGCGGCCGAACAGGTCATTGGGCTGCCGTGTGCCAGTCAAAATGCATAAAGAAAACCAAGCGTCCGGTAAAGAGCGTCACCATCTTGTCGTGTTCCTCAGCAGGCAAGAAAATTATGTGTGATGCGCTTGTAACCGTAAGCAATGGTACGTCCGCCGCAGTCTGTCTGCAGGTTGATTCCGGCGCGAGTGTTTCAATTCTCAGCCTTCCCCTGGCAAGGTCACTCTTCAAAGGGTCGGAAGTGACGCACACGGACACCCGACTCTACGGCGTGGGTCGGAAACCGCTGGACGTGGTAGGTGTTCTGCCGGCAACAGTACAGGTGGGAGAACACACTGCACGCTCTGAATTTTACGTGATCGACACTGCCTCGACTGAAGGTCTTCTGGGACTCACCACTATGGCTGATCTAGGACTCACAATACGACCTGGTGAAGGTGTCATCAGCGCAGTATTCGGCCATGCCACAGCGACGGACGAGTGTCTGCCGCCCATTGCGGGGTTCTGCCATCGCATTCAGTTAAAGCCAGACGCTCAGCCAACATCATATCCGCTTCGCCGCCTGCCGCTTTCTATCAGGGCGGAGGTATCTGCAGAACTGCAACGACTGCAGAACGAAGGGATCATAGAGAAGACCGACGCTTCACAATGGGTCAGTCCTATCGTCGTTGCGAGGAGAAAATCTGGCGGCATACGACTGTGCGTCGATTTACGCGGACCAAACAGTCAAATCATCACTGAAGTGCATCCCTTACCGACGCTGTCCGAGCTGATGTGCCAATTAAAGGGCACATACTTCACAAAACTGGACCTACGCTCGTCATATCACCAGATGATGCTTCACCCGGAGTCTCGACAGATGACCGCCTTTATCACTCACGAAGGACTCTTTCAATTCCGACGAGTGCCGTTTGGTCTCGCCTCCGCGGGAGCGGCTTTCCAACGACTCTTGGACAAGCTGCTGACCGGAATAGACGGATGTGTCCACTATTTGGATGACATTGTCTGCTGCGGACGGACTCGAGAGACTCACGATCGGAGGCTTCGTGCGGTGATGAATCGGCTAAATGCGGCAAATGTGACGCTAAACCTCGACAAATCGGCGGTGGCGAAGACCGAGCTTGAGTTCTGTGGCTTGCGTGTGTCAGGCAGTGACGTGTCACCATCACACGATCATCTGCGAGCTATTCGTGACGCGCAAGCGCCGTCAGACGCCAAAGAACTGCGCAGCTTTTTAGGACTGTGCGGCTGGCGGTCGCACTTTATTCCGCACTACGCCAGCACTGTGAGCCCGCTACAGGATCTGTTGAAGAAAAATACCACGTTTACACGGATGCAGCAGCATGAGGAAGTGTTCGAGAAAGTCAAGCAGCTGATTGTTTCTGCCGACCCGCTCCGTAGGTACGACACATCGAAACCGACGATCGTCACAACCGACGCCAGTCAGAAGGGATGCGGCGGCGTTCTATCTCAGATCGGCGACGACGGAAACGAGGCCATCATCTCGTTTTGGAGCCGTAAGCTGTCGCCAGCTGAGCAAAAATATTCAGTCACCGAGCGGGAGACACTGGCAGCAGTTTTGGCTGTTGAAAAGTGGAAGATGTTTTTATGGGGCCGCCATTTCACTCTCCGAACAGACCACAGCGCGCTGAAATCAGTTCTGTCGGCGAACTTCAGTGGACGTGCGGGTGCTCGTGTCGCCCGATGGCAAGCGAGATTGATCCCGTACTCATACAACGTACAACACGTGCCAGGCAAGTAAATTCCTGGCGCAGATGCACTGTCGCGTCTGCCGCCAGCGAGCTCGCACTCGGCATGTGACGAGGACGACGGCGATGAATATGACGTCATCGCAACACTGGACGACGACGAGCCCAGCCTGTCAATGAGCGCGGTTCGTGACGCGAGCCGTGCAGACCCGGACATAGTCGCACTTCGCAGGCACGTTCTGGAAGGGTTCCCGGAGGCAGCGAAACAATGCAGCGCGGCTATCAGGCCGTATTTTGCCATCCGTCACGAACTGTCGGTGGACGGCGAGCTGGTCATTCGCGCCGGTCATCAATTAGTCGTGCCAGCAAGGTTGCGGGACGATTATCTATCCCGTGCACACGCGGCGCATGACGGGTGTGTCCGCACCAAGCAGCTACTCCGTAGCCTGGCGTGGTGGCCGGGCATGGACGCCGACGCTCAGCGGGTTGTCGACCGGTGTGCAGCGTGTCAAACTAGTGATAAGGTGATGTGCAACCGCACGCGCATCGCTCCACTTCAGCCTGTTGAACTGCCCGAGCGGCCATGGGCAAAACTGGGCGTCGACATCGTCGGACCGCTGGACAGAGCGCCCGAGGACTGCCGGTTTGCGGTGACGCTCGTTGATTACTACTCAAAGTGGGCGGAGGTGTGTATGACCCCGTCGGCTGAGACGTCACACATAATCGAGTTTCTCGACAGCGTGTTCGCCCGAGAAAGATATCCTGACCAAATCGTCAGTGACAACGGGCGCCAATTCGTCGGTGGCGACTTTCAGTCGTTCCTGAAGCAACGAGATATTGAACACCTGCGATCAGCCGCCTACTGGCCCCGCGGGAACGCCGCTGTTGAGCGCTTCAACAGGACGTTCAAGTCGTGGCTTCAGGAGCACCACAAGGGCGCGTTCAGAGAGCGAGTCAGGCGTCTGCTGGCTCAGTATAGAGCCATCCCGCACTGTAGTACGGGTTGTGCACCATCAGTGCTGCTTCACGGCCGCGCGATCCGACTGTCTCTGCCCGTGCCGGCCACGACGACGTATTGCGCGCCTGGAGACGTGCGTACACGTGTGGAACGACAGCAGCGACGCAACAAGAAAAATTACGATCGCCGTCACGCTGCACGAGAGCCGAAGATCCATCCAGGCGACGCGGTGCATGTACGTTCTCCGGGACGAGTGCCGAAAATGTCTCCGCGTTTCAGTCCGACGCAAAAAGTTGTGGCCAGAAGAGGATCGTCGTTCCTGTTGGAGGACGGAAGCGTGCGAAATCCGGCTCAGTTGGCCAGAGCCAAGGAAGCAGTGAAGGACGACGACTTCCTGTGGCACGACCCGATGACCGTCGACACCGACCAGGGCACACAGCGCCGTAACGGGCCAGCCTCGGTCAGTCATGACGTGCCAGACGACGGGACGACAACGACGGACACGTACGAGCTGCAGCCGTCGTCGAGAGGACGTCGCCGATGGCTGCCCTCTAAATTGCGGAGTGCATAGGGAAAGCTTTGAAGTGTGGGGGTATGTAGTATAGAGCTATAAGGCGCCACCTATTGGACCCTGTAAATGTCAGTGTGATTGTGCACTATAGGATCGCAATGGGTTGGGCGTTACCGGTAGCGAGCGATATGGTCTATTGCCGGTAGGCATGATTGGTTGTGTGCATTAACTCACCGAGGGTATATAACTGGGTCGCTCTAGGTTTGTAGGTCACTTGTGGTGAGAGCTTTGACGTGTGCATGTATTGTTTCTCGTGTGTATCGTGTCTCTTCGGCCCGCTCGATATTACATTGCCATATTGTATTACGTGCATAAGTTAGGAATAAGCGTTTTTTATCCCTATTGGTCCACGTCATTATAATTATAGACATGTGACTTTAATTATAATTCTAGACATTATTATTATTCTAGGCAAAGAGCTTGGATGTATTTTTTGCTTTTTTGTTGGATTACAAGTCTGATATGACACCTATAATATATCCCCTAGCATTTAAACCCTCCCTGCATTCCATATTTAAACATTACACCTATACTTACCGATAAAATATATTAATGATTATGCTAGATTGAGCCCAAACAGTTCATTTTGTTGTTTAAATACTATATAAGACATTTGCATACACAAATGGTATGTTTTAATGAGTTTAATGAGTAATTCCAGTATTTATGTCTATATTATATTTTATATGTCTGTATTGTGTCTATACATATGTGTGTCCGTATGCAGTGCTATGCACACGCACAGGATGTCTAGCACCACACACGAACATGATGTTCACCCACTTTCCAGTTACATGTTTATCATGTCTCTCCTCCGCCGATTTCTGCATTTCCGTTGACTGGTACTGAGAGAGTCCCTGTGCGCTCCTATACTGTCGTTGTCAAGTCGCGTGGTTCTTCTCCTGTGGTCGCTGAGTCGGTGGCTCCGGCACTCGCGGATGTCCCGGTTGCAAGTTCTCGCCCGACTGCCAGCGGTGGGCTTGTTCTGCGCTGCAATTCGTCTGCTGATGCTGTGCGTGCCGCTGATTGCGTTCGCTCGGCGCTGCCCGATACTGACGTCAGTGTTCCGGCGGACTCTCCTCGGCAACCTAGGATTACGCTTGCGCATGTGCCTGTCGATATTTCAGCCGAAGATATAGTCGCCTCCCTCAAGAGGAAAAATTCATTTCTGTCGGCTGTCTCGTCCTCTGAACTTCATCTGCTTTTCTTGACGAAACCCAAGACCTCAGGCGTTCATGCGGTGTTTTCTTTGTCACCGAAATGCCGCTCTCTGATCCGCTCTATGGGTGACCGGTTGTTCGTGGGCTTGCAGTCGTGTGCGGTGTACGACCGCTTCTGGGTAGCTCGCTGCTTCCGCTGTGCTGGTCTGGGCCACAAGGCCATCCACTGTAATCACCCTGAATCTTGTGGACATTGTGCAGGTCCTCATCGTTCCTCTCAATGTGATCGTACTGGGGCAGCTAAATGCCGCAACTGTGCTCAGGCAGGACGTCCTCACTCCCACTCGTCTTTCAGCTCCTCTTGCCCTTCATTCATCGGTGTGCGTAATTCTCTTCGCCTCCGCACTGCGACTGATGATTCTCCTGTTGCTTCTCCTCAGGCTTGACTACTTCCCCTTTCTCACCACTCCTCTCACTCTACTGTTGCTACCCCTATCACTTTCCCTCCAACATCCCGTCCTTCTCATCTTTCCATTGGGCTTCTTAACATTCGTTCCTGCAGAAATAAAACTCTTCCGATCTGTAATTTAATCTCTTCATTCAATCTCTCTATTTTGTGTTTAACTGAAACCTGGCTTCTCGATTCTGATGTTTCTTCTTTCGCTGCAAATATTCCCTCCTCTTACAATTTCTTGCACAAATCTCGCTCACATTCTAAATCTTCTGGCGGTGGAGTTGGCTGTATATTTTCCAAGTCTTTCTCTGTTTCTCCTGTAAATGACCTGATTCCGGATTGCTCCTCATTTGAATTCCTTGCACTCTCCCTTGCTGTTCCTTCTTTCTCTAAATTTTGTTTTTTGATAGTCTACCGTCATAATCACCCTGGCTCATCTCCTCTTTTCCTTAACGAATTTTCTTACCTCATCGATGCTGTCTCCTCGCGTTTCTCCAGCGACTTCATCGTCGTAGGGGATTTCAATTTCTGGGTTGACTCCCCATCCTTACTGTCAAAACTTCATTTCTCTTCTTCAGGCACTCGGTCTATCAATTCTGAATTCTTCTCCTACTCACATATCTGGTCATTCTCTTGACCTATTTCTCTCTCCCGCTCCCGCTATCTCCTCAGACCGTCCTCCTCCTGATGTTTTCACATTGCCTTCTGATCCAAATATTTCTGACCATTGCCTCTTGATTTCTTCACTTCCTTTCTCCCGTGCTGCTTGTCCTCCACCATTCTCATATCGCAATTACAAACAGTTTGATCCTACTAAATTTACTTCACTTTTATCTTCCTTACTTCCTCTCGACCGCTTCTACTGGCTCCCTCTCTGCGATATTTTTCCAGCCATTTCAGATGTTCTCTCAGGTATAAATGATTTTATGTTTCCTTTGGTCACTCGGTCTAAACCTCTCACTTCCTCTCCCCCTTGGTTCTCCTCTCATCTTCATTCTCTTAAACATACTCAGCGGCGTGCCGAAACTGTCTGGAGTAGAACTCGATCTTCACAGGATTGGGAACTACTTTGCTCTGCCCGGTCGTCGTATGTTTCTGCATTACATATTGCCAAACAAGATTTTTACAAATCCAAACTTGCTTCCCTTTCCCGTTCTTCTAAATCTCTTTGGTCCTCTCTCAATTCTCTCTGCGGTCTCCGATCTCCTTCTACCTCGTGTGATCTTACAGCCTCTCAGTTTGCGTCTTTTTTCTCTGCAAAAATTGATTCTGTTCTAAAGAATATCCCTCCTTTCCGATCCTCCCTCTGTCATACTCGCACTTCCGAAAATTTTCCTTCATTTTCTTTTGTCTCGCTTCCTGACATTCTCCACCTTTTGTCTTCAATCAAGATGTCCCACTCTCCCTCGGACTCAATTAATTTTCGAGCTATTTCTGTGTCTCTTCCTTCTCTTGTGCCTTACCTTCTCCACCTTATCAACTCTTCTTTTCTGCATGGTGTTTTCTTGCCAGACAAACATGCTATTGTTCGACCCATTATAAAAAAACCTACTCTTGATCCCGCTGCTCTCACCAATTACCGTCCTATATCTCTCCTCAGTCTTCCCTCCAAACTCCTTGAATCCGCTATTTCATTGCAACTCTCTCCTTACATCTCTAAATTCCTTGACCCGTGTCAATCTGGTTTCCGCTCTGCTCACTCTACTGAATCTGTACTTATTTCCTTGTGTAATGATACCCTTTCACACTTCTCCTACCGTCAATCTGTCCTCTTGGTATTACTTGATCTGTCCTCGGCTTTTGATCTTGTTAGTCACCCTATTATTATTCGTGATCTTTCCTGTTTGGGTCTATCTTCTTCCGCCCTTTCTCTTCTGAAATCTTACCTCACTGATCGTACTTACTCAGTTGACTTCAATTCCTCTACCTCTGCTCACTTCCCTCTTCGATCTGGTGTTCCCCAAGGTTCCGTCCTTGGCCCACTATTATTTAATCTTTATATGTCTTCTCTTTGCCCTGTTCTTCGAAAACATTCCATTACTTTCAAAATCTATGCCGATGACATCCAATTCCTCATTCCTGTAACTCCTGATACTCCCTCCTTTCTCTCTGATATACTTTCTGAAATTTCCTCATGGGCCGCCTCTCGGCAGTTGTACTTGAATACTTCAAAGTCTGAGTTCATCGTCCTCCATCCACCTCGTATTTCACCTCCTCTTCTCCCATTTCCTATCTCAACTGCTGTTCGCAATCTCGGCTCTATCTTTGTCTCTTCGCTCTCCTGCTTTGACAATATCGTTTCTGTCGCCCGCACTTGTCGTCTTATTCTGCGCTCTCTCTACCCTATACGTCCCTATCTTGATAAAAATTCCGCCATCACTCTTGTTCATACTCTCATTTTCCCCAGGTTAGACTACTGCAACTCGCTTTACTTTAGTGCTCCTCGTTCTCATCTCTTAATCCTTCAGCGTGTGATTAACCAATCTTGTCGATTTGTCTTTCATCCTACCTTTTCTCGCCACACGTCTCACCTACTTTTTCAACTCCACTGGCTTCCTATCATCCCACGAATTCATTTTCGCCTTTGCTGTCTCATTTACAAGCTTCTGCATGATCCTCACCAACCTTCTTATCTTGCTAATCTTTTGTCTCCCACTGACTCACACTCCTCTCGTCGCCCTCTTCCTCTCGCTTGTCCTCGTGCATCTAATGAATCTTCCTGGTCCTCTAAATCGTTCTTCTTTTACGCCCCTCGCTTGTATAATTCTCTTCCCTCTCATATCACCCGCGCCTCTTCATTTCGGTCATTCCGCCATCGGCTTCGCCTGTACCTTTTTGACATTTCATTCGATCCCGTCTCTCACTCTCTCTCTCCTTTCGCCTCTCTGTGATATTGTTTGAACTATTTCTCCGTTTCATGATTGTTTCAATTCTCGTTGTCTTATTTTTCCCTGTCTTGAGCACAGTTACTGCTTCCTTTCCTTCCTTGCTGCTTTATTTATTCTATTGTGAATGTTCTCTGTAATAATTCTCTGTCGATTTTATTGTTCGAACATACCACTTGATTTTTTGGAACTGTGCCCTTTGTGCTTGTGCTTGCTATTTACCAATTTTGGTTGTTTTGTGACTTCTCTTTCTTTTACTTGCTCATTTCTCCCATATTCTTTACAATTGTCGTTTTATCTCAATTGATGTTTTCCGTTTTTCGCGCTTGTGTTTTACCGGCGCTATAGCAAATACACGTTGTTGTTGTTGTTATCAAGTTTATGTTGACAATACATGAACATATGCTGCATTGTACAACTTTACAACTGACAATTATTCTGGATAGTGTGAAATAATTGTTCCAAAAGTTCAAAATTGTCCTAATTCTAAATAGTTGATCTTACAAATGAAAAACTTGCGCTAAACACAAAAACTTACATTTATAACTCATTTAATACTTATTTCAGATCAATAAAATATTGATTTTTGGGCTCCTAATGACAAACAGATTCTATGATACAAAAGTTGCATTTGCAACAAAAGGTCACCCTAATTTTTTATATTAACTGAGCTGCATGTGTTTATGTGTGTGAGTGTGCTTGTTTGAATACGTGTTGGTGTGTATGTGTATGCAAATGTGTGTGTATGTGTCGGTGAGTTTCTACATGACTGGTTTATCAGACGGTAGTTGTGAGCCACAAAGACCACAAATACTTGGGCAAATTGAGTTTTGTTCTCAGAATCGCAGCGCACCTCAAATGGCCAGTGTACGCGATATAGCTGAATATATCATGGTCATGTGGGTTTTCCAGTTGAACAGCGTATATGCATGCTTTCTAAACGAATATGACCCTGAGTAACAGTCGTAAATCATATTTTACAACGTGATACCAGAATGATATGTGCTGCTGAATGTAGATATATTGTTTTTTATTAGCATCATTTGCTCAAGTACTATTCTACGTTTACCGCAACTTTAACCGCTATCATATATTTCGGTTTTATTTAAACCGAATATAACTTGACCCAAACCTACCAAACCCAACCCAACCACCCCATCTTGACCTAACCCAGCCTAATCTGAGGTGATCCAACTTATTAGTTTATGATCACAAAATGAACAGATTCAATCATAATTTCTAATCAGAAGTTTGAGATTATCTACGCCAGGGGTCTCAAACACGCGGCCCACCAATACTTTTCTCGCAGCTCGCCATTATAGTATAGAAACCAAATTGTAAAACTGAGGGTGCGACAAACAGACACACAGCCCAAACAGTTCATTTTGTTGTTTAAATACTATATGAGACATGTACATACACAAATGGTATGTTTTAATGAGTATAATGGTTAATTCCAGTATTTATGTCTATATTATATTGTCTATGTCTGTATTGTGTCTATATGTGTGTCCGTATGCAGTGCTATGCACATGCAGGTTATCTAGCACCACACACGGACACAATGTTCACACGTCTTCCAGATACAGGCTTATCGAGTTTATGTTGACAATACATGAACATTTGCTGCATTGTACAACTGTACAACTGACGATTTTTCTGGATGGTGTGAAATAATTGTTCTAAAAGTTATCTTATATTAAAGTTATCTATCTTAAAAATCAAAAAGTTACACTAAAAACAAAAAGTTGCATTTATAACTTGTTTAGTACTTATTTCAGATCAATAAAATATTGATTTTTGGGCTATTTATATATTCTATGATACATATTCTATGATATTCTATGATACATATTCTATGATACAAAAGTTGCATTTGCAACAAAAGGTCACCCTAACTTTATATATTAACTGAGCTGTGTGTGTTTATGTGTGTGAGTGTGTTTGTTTGAATACGTGTTGGTGTGTATGTGTATGCAAATGTGTGTGTATGTGTCGGTGAGTTTCTACATGACTGGTTTATCAGACGGTAGGTGTGAGCCACAAAGACCACAAATACTTGGGCAAATTGAGTTTTGTTCTCAGAATCGCAGCGCACCTCAAATGGCCAGTGTACGCGATATAGCTGAATATATCATGGTCATGTGGGTTTTCCAGTTGAACAGCGTATATGCATGCTTTCTAAACGAATATGACCCTGAGTAACAGTCGTAAATCATATTTTACAACGTGATACCAGAATGATATGTGCTGCTGAATGTAGATATATTGTTTTTTATTAGCATCATTTGCTCAAGTACTATTCTACGTTTACCGCAACTTTAACCGCTATCATATATTTCGGTTTTATTTAAACCGAATATAACTTGACCCAAACCTACCAAACCCAACCCAACCACCCCATCTTGACCTAACCCAGCCTAATCTGAGGTGATCCAACTTATTAGTTTGTGATCACAAAATGAACAGATTCAATCATAATTTCTAATCAGAAGTTTGAGATTATCTACGCCAGGGGTCTCAAACACGCGGTCCACCAATACTTTTCTCGTAGCTCGCCATTATAGTATAGAAACCAAATTGTAAAACTGAGGGTGCGACAAACAGACACACAGCCCAAACAGTTCATTTTGTTGTTTAAATACTATATGAGACATGTACATACACAAATGGTATGTTTTAATGAGTATAATGGTTAATTCCAGTATTTATGTCTATATTATATTGTCTATGTCTGTATTGTGTCTGTATGTGTGTCCGTATGCAGTGCTATGCACATGCAGGTTATCTAGCACCACACACGGACACAATATTCACACGTCTTCCAGATACAGGCTTATCGAGTTTATGTTGACAATACATGAACATTTGCTGCATTGTACAACTGTACAACTGACGATTTTTCTGGATGGTGTGAAATAATTGTTCTAAAAGTTATCTTATATTAAAGTTATCTATCTTAAAAATCAAAAAGTTACACTAAAAACAAAAAGTTGCATTTATAACTTGTTTAGTACTTATTTCAGATCAATAAAATATTGATTTTTGGGCTATTTATATATTCTATGATACATATTCTATGATATTCTATGATACATATTCTATGATACAAAAGTTGCATTTGCAACAAAAGGTCACCCTAACTTTATATATTAACTGAGCTGTGTGTGTTTATGTGTGTGAGTGTGCTTGTTTGAATACGTGTTGGACAGTGAGAAGACATCCCTTGTGATTTGCGGTACTCGTGTCTCCATCCAACGCTGTGAGTCTGTCCGGCTACATCTGTCAAATACCTGCATTTCACCTAGGCCAAGTTTGCGCGTTTTGGGAGTCACCCTGGACAGTCAGCTCACCTGGGGATGCCATGTGATGGACTTGGTAAAGCGCTGCAACTGCATACTGATCTCCATCAGCCGAATCAAGAGACAGCTGACATCCGAGGTAATAAACAGACTAGTTGTTGCCCACATCTTCTCCAGAATACAGTACTGCATGTCTGTCTGGGGTGGGTTGTCAGAGTCTGACAAAGAGAAGATCAGCAGGATCATGCGGTTTGCCGCCCGCCTGACTTGTGGTCTAAGGAAGTACGACCATGTCACGCCGGCTCTCAAGAGTCTCGGGTGGCCGACAGTTGAAGCCATGGTCAGAAACCGTGACCTAAAAAATGTAACGAGAGCTCTGCAAGAAGATCGCGCTCCGCCGTGTCTCACTGACATGTTTAGCAGGAGGAGCAGCGTGTCAGCGCGTAGCACCCGTTCCACTGAATGTGGATTGTTGCACCTGCCCAGGGCCCGACTAGAGGCTACCAAACGCCATTTCAGGTGTCGCGCAGCCAGGGGTTACAATGAGGTCGCCAGAAATTGAGCTTTATCCTTTTTCTTTTTTTACACTTCATTCCGTTTAATAGTTTTATTGTTTAGTTTTATTGTTTCCGATATCACCCTACGTCGACTCCACCCATTTTTTATTATCATTATTTTTTATGTATACTCATTTTATCTTTAATTGTTGTTTTAATTGTATTGTAAACTGCCCATGTGTCATGTTCTAATGTGTATTGTAAATTGTCAATTAAAAACCGTTTCGGATTGACAATATATGATGATGATGATGATGATGATGTTGGTGTGTATGTGTATGTAAATGTGTGTCTATGTGTTGGTGTGTTTCTACATGACTGGTTTATCAGACGGTAGGTGTGAGCCACAAAGACCACAAATATTTGGGCAAATGGGTTTTTGTTCTCAGAATCGCAGCGCACCTCAAATGGCCAGTGTGCGCGATATAGCTGAATATATCATGGTCATTTTTAGTAATGGTCGCAATAATGTTCTATATATTTTTTCAATGGAACTTTTTATCAAATAGCACGTACTACAGTAGCGTAAACACTGCATTTGTGAATGCCCCCGTCCTCCCATATGTCAAACGTGGGACAATGGCGCTATCTCACGCCCTGAAAATCACGTGCAAATTCCTGTTAAAGTAAATACGTACTTTCAAGTTCTACAGTGCAGTATCTGGTATAGAGAGCTCACACATCGTACTATACCACGCTCTAAATATCTCACGACACCCTCCGGTTCGTGGACATTTCCTAAAATAACACTATCCTTCGTACCCAAAAACGTATAAATATCGAGTAGAACAGATATTAAGATGAATATCAATTACTAAATCCTAACGGCAGAAATGTTGACATTTCTTTATCTTCAGACCATATATTCCATCTCTTTTCCTATTTTATCCTCATATATACCATTTTTGTGCCTCTTATCTGCAAAAAGTCACCAAACCTCGTGGTAAACTTACCTAATAACAAGAAAAATAACAAAAGGTTACCTGACGATAAAAAGTAACCTTAAAAGCAAAAAAGTAACCTAACGATGAGAAAGTAACTTTTGGTAACCTAATGACTTTTTTAATAATTATCGTACACAACGTTTTCATGCAGTTTTAGGTAGCTTATGAAAAAGAGACCTTTAGGTGAAAAAGTAACTTTATTAACTTTTGACAGCCCTACTAATAACTGACGAAATTGACTTAAGCCAGCCCGTCGTCAGGAACAATTTAGAAATTAAACCCAAAAAAATGGCAAATCATAAATAGTATCTAATAATTTCTGGTTAATTCTTCCGCTAATGCATCATATGCATAAGGCTGATATCTTTGGATTACACCTGTACTACAACCCTTTTGCAATGTGCGTTCTGCTCCGTATTATTCCTAGTACATTTATCATCAGATTGCAAAATATATTGAAAGGTTCACATCATTATCCAACATCTTTTGCTTGAGATCTTTTCTACTTTTACCGCTAGAATATTTACTGCTAGCAAAATATCATATACCTCGCTATCATCTAAGCCCACTCTTTATACAACAACAAAACAACAAAACATGTATTTCATATAGCGCTCTAATTATCATAGGCGCGAGGAACGGCTAGCTATAAAATGTATACAATGTGGAATAAACAAAACAGTATCGCATAAACAAAAATATAAGCAGCGATATACTATAAAGGAACAATTGAAAATAACTATGGATGAAGAAAAAAAAAATCAAACAGTTATTCACACAATATAATTATTCATCAGAGGAGACACCGAGAAGATATGTACAAAGAGAAGTGGAAAAAGACCTGTAAGAGAGAGAAGATCGAATTTTAAGAGGAAGTTCATTGAACAAACGAGGTCCAGAGAAAAAAAGAGATTTCGAAGACCAGGTGGAGTCGTTGAGAGCACGGGGACAGAAGAGACTACGTGATAGTGAGCGGCCCGGACGATCAGAAACAGTAAGAAGAGAACGGAGATAAGGAGGAGCAGAGTCGGAGTGGATGATCTTGAAGATGATGCAGCAAACCTTGTGATGGATTCGCTGCCGTGCAGGAAGCCATCCAAGTTGGCGGATGAATTTCGAGGTGGGAGTTCTCGGTGGAAGAAGAAAAATAAAACGGCAAGATTGGTTTATAATTTTCTGAAGCGAGCGTATATTTTTACAAGAAACATGAAGATAAAGAGAGTTACAATAGTCTAACCTGGAGAAAATTAAGGACTGTACAAGTGTGATTGCTGTAGCATTATCAAGGAATCGACGGATAGGATAAAGTTGGCGGAGAATAAGACGACAGGAGCGAGTCACACGTGATATGTTAATTGAGAAAGAGAGATTGTGATCAAAATGTACACCAAGATCACGAACACACTGAGATAGGGGTAATGGAATTATTGGAGGAGATAATTTGGGAGGATGAAACACAATATATTCAGACTTGGAATGGTTCAAAAGTAGATGGCGTGATGAAGCCCAGGATGTAATATTATTCAAAACCGCAGAAATGCAATTTTCTGAAAATTTTGAGATAGGAAAGTACAGCTGTAGATCATCCGCATAAATGTGGTAAGAAATAGGAAAACGATGAAGAATTGGACAGAGAGAAGACATATACAAATTGAACAATAACGGACCCAATATTGATCCCTGAGGTACGCCACTGGAAAGTTTTACAGAACTCGAAAAAGTGGAATTAGAGCGAACAGAATAAGAACGATTAGAAAAGTATGACTTCATCAATGAAAGAGCCGTAGAAGAGAGTCCAATAGCGGCAAGGTCGTCACACAAAATTGCATGATCGACGAGGTCAAATGCCGAAGAGAGATCCAGCAGAACAAGCAGAACAGAGTCACCAGAGGCAAAATGATTGAAGATATCGTTCAATAGGTGCAAAAGGAGAGATTCAGTGGAACGATTAGATACAAAGCCAGATTGAAAAGGATCGAGAACGGTGTTTATCAAAGGTGATAATTGCTCGTGTATGGCCGACTCCAGCAGCTTGGCAGTGAAGCTCAGAACGGAAACAGGGCGGTAATTACCAGGACAGTTAGGGTCAAGAGTGGGTTTTTTCAGTATTGGTGTGACAATAGCAGATTTATCAGCAAAAAATAAACCATGTAGAAAAGAAGAATTGATGAGATGGGAAAAAATGGGGGAAAGGAGGTGAATGGAGTCAGACAAAGCAGAGAAATTAATCGGATCGAGAGGACAACGAGAAATTTTAAGTTTTTTAATAAGGCGAGAAGTATGAGCTACCGAGATATGGGAGAAACTAGACAGAGTGGAGGATGAAGTAGTATGAGTGAGAACTGTAGTGGTTGTAGGAAGTAGGGCACGAACCGAATTTAGTTTTTGAGGGAAGAATTGAGCAAAAGTAGAAGCCGAAATAGGATTGGGAGAGGAGCTGCCAACTGTCAACTGTTTTAGAGTGGACCACTGACGCGAAGGAGAACGAGCACAGTCTGCAAGGCGTGACTTATAAAAATCGGCTTTGGCCGTGGTCAGTGTAGAAAGAAACGAATGTCGAGCAGAGCAAAAAGAGTCCCAGTCACTAGGCGACCGAGAGCGACGCCACCTACGCTCAAGACGGCGGGACGAAGTTCGCATATGAACTAAGTCCGACGAAAGCCACGGAGGGGGACGGGTTTGTGAGCGAACACGACGAGTGATCAGTGGAAATAATCGTTCATTGATCTCACTGAGAGAAGATGACAGAAAATCAAACACAAATTTGGGATGAAAGCCGTTATAGAGACATTTAAGCCCGCCCGTCGTGCGGAACAGTTCATTAAATATAATAAATATTGAATTCATAAGAGAAAACTAATACAAGTTTGAATAGAAAAAAGTAAACCCATAACAACTCTTAACCAATTGAAAAAAGTCTAAATATGAATGTTTTAATTTATATGTGTCAAAATATTTTCCCCTCGAAAAGCCTCATATTTAAACCCGCCCGTCGTGCGGAACAATTAATAATACAAAATGAATAAAAAAGCAGAAAGCTTATCCAATAGAAAAATATATATTTGTAAATTCTTGCTTTGATTATTGGCGAAGTATTTTCCCTCAACACTGCTCAAATTCACACCCGTCCTTCGTGTGTAGTAATTCAAAAGTGTAACACTATCAAAGTTTTTGAGGAATAAGATGAAGATTCAGACTCACTAATGTAAATGTGACTTAAATGGTGTACAAATATATCGCATTATGCAACAAATGTGAATTTAGCTGCCTTACAGTTTGGTTCCGATACTATATTGGGGGATTGAGAGAAAAGTATCGGTGGGCCGCGTGTTTGGGACCCCTGGGGTAGATAATCTCAGTCTTCTGATTACAAATTATGATCGAATCAGTATATTTTGTGATCACAAACTAATAAGTTAAATCAGTTAGTTAAATCACCTCAGACTAGGCTGAGTGCGGTCAAGATTGAATGGTTGGGTTGGGTAGGTTCGACTCAGGTTATATTGGGTTTTAATGATAGCGGCACATATATAAATTTTAGCAATAAATATTATAGCGGTAAAAGTAAAATAGTACTTAAGCAAATGATGTTGGGGATGATGTTAAGTAATAAATATAGTTTGCAAACATTCTGATGAAAAGATTTCATCATCTTTCATTGTTTGCTTCGTGTTTGTGTTCTGAATTATACCACACGACGGGCAGATTTATATATCAGGAGGGTTGAGGGATAATATTTGTCAAAATCAGAACAAAAATATTCACATTTTGACTTTTCTTTTGGTTAAGATATTTATAGGTTACATTTTTTTCCAATTTGTATTCATAATATTTTATGGATTTAATATGAATTTTATTGTATGAATTGTTCTGCACGACGGGCGGGTTTAAAAAAAAGTGTTTTCATTTTTTAGTTCATTTTTTCAAATGGTTCATTTAAAAAGGTATTTAAAAAAAATAAAAATGCTCCGCGGGCAGCAACTATAGACAATAGAACGTTCAATTTACCCTGTAGAATTAATCCATGCACAAAACCAATGGATTTGACTTCAAGATCCAGAACGGATCGTGTTCGAGTTCTGAATAATTCAGCACGACGGGCGGGTGAAAAAATGACCAAGGCAGACTGAGGGGAAATATTTTGTCGAAATAAAAATAATTAAACTTAGAATTTTCAATTGATAAATATTTTTATGGGTGTACCCTATTTCATTTTTAATAAAAATAAAAGTTATAAAGTGATAAAAATATTCTGGAAACATTATGATGAAAATGTATATATATATATATATATATATATATACTAGCATTAAAACCCGCCCGTTGTGCGGAGGAATTCATAAATAGAATTAATATTAATAAAACATATTACAAATAAAAAAACAAAAAAACTCATAAGTGTCCTACTCAATAGAAAAGTCCAAGTGTGAATATTTTTTTTTTTATTTTGACATAATATTTTCCCTCAACTCGCCTCATATATAAACCCACCCCGGGACATTATTATCTCATAAACATGATCCATCGCTTCGTTTACGTTTGAAGCCCCTGATCAATACCATTGAGCCCGCGCAGTTAGGTCACCTCATATTCAAGCATACACGCACACAGACAGACAGATAATTTCTTTTATATTTATATATATATATATATAGATTTGAACCCGCCCGTCGTGCGGAACAATTAATAAAGTAAAATTCATATTCAATCCATAAAATAAACTGAATACAAATACAAAAGCAAAAAATTTAACCTGTATATACGTGCACCAATAAAAACTCAAAATGTGAATATTTTAAATTTAAATTTGACAAAATATTATCCCTCAATCCGCTTTATATTTGAGCCTGCCCGTCGTGCGGAATAATTCAGAACACAAACACATAACAGTGAATGGAAATTCTAGCATATAAACCGGCCCGTCGTGCGGAACAATTCATACCATTAAATTTGTATTCAATTTATAAGCGAAAATACATATGAATTAATAAAGAAAAGAGTAAACCCATAAAAAGTCTAAAATAATATATTTTCATATTATTTTGACAAAATAGTTTACCTAAACCGCCTCATATTTAAACCTGCCCGTCGTGCTGAATAATTCAGAACTCTGACACAAAACAATGAAAAATGACTAATTTTTTATCATAATGTTTTCAAAATATATTTATAACTCAACATCACCATCTAGCATTAAAACCCGCCCTTTGTGCAGAACAATAAATAAAGCAAAATGAATATTGAATTAATAAAAAATGATTAGAAATTAAAAAAGTAAACCCATAAAAAGTCTTAACCAATAGAAAAGTCTAAATGTGACTGTTTTTATTTTATGTGTGGGAAAATATTTTCCCTCGAACTGCCTCGTATTTAAACCCGCCCGTCGTGCGGAACTATAAATAGAATATAATGAATCAAAAAGCAAAAAGCTTATCCAATAGAAAAATATAAATTTGTAAATTCTTGTTTTAATTATTGACGAAGTTTTTTTCCTCAACACTGCTCAAGTTCACACCCATCCTTCGTGTGTAGTAATTCAGAAGTGTAACACTATCAAAACAATGAAACCTTGTGTCATCTCTATAATTCCAGATTTATGCGTCCGCTAAAACAGCATATTTATATTGTTGGCATTGCATGATATTACAACCCATATCCTTATGCAACTTGAAATTAAACCAATTAAATTATACAGTAAAATTCAGTAGTTAACTTTGTTCCCAGTAGTATTTTACCCGCCCGTCGGGCGGAACAATTCATGTGTAAATATTGAGGACAATAAAGCCTTTCTATTCAGTATAGTGTAGCATTAATTAAACTGTACCCAATAAAACCACACCATCCATGCTTGGAACAAACATGATGCATTCTTAATTGTGATTGGGCTTCAGTGAAATTTAATCGGTGTATATTCCTGTGCAATCGCAAGTGCGCATAATAGCTGTCAAATCGGTAATATGTGCTTTTGACTTTACACCGCCGTAACTTCCTTCAGATACACTTTGGAATATTACAAATTATACCGTATTGTAGAAAACAAGATTTCTAGCACGATGGTATAATTTATTTTTATGTATAACAAATAGTTACTGAGAAATAGTAGAAAAATGAATTAATTTTAGTCGCCCGGTGTTCAAGTGTAATTTTGGATGTATTTGAGAATTTCGCCAATTTCACACGTTTTTTGTATCATTTGTGGGTATAAATTATAGCTTATCTTGTAGAACACAAAATTATCTACACAGTAGTATATTCCTGTGTAATCGCAAGTGCGCATAATAGCTGTCAAATTGGCAATATGTCGTTTTGAATTTACACCGCCGTAACTGCCTTCAGATATACTTTGGAAAATTAAAAACAATACCGTATTGTAGAAAACAAGATTTCTAGCACGATGGTATAATTTATTTTTATGTATAACAAATAGTTACTGAGAAATAGTAGAAAAATGAATTAATTGTAGTCACCCGGTGTTCAAGTGTAATTTTGGATGTATTTGATAATTTTGCTAATTTTACACGTTTTTTGTATAATTTGTGGGTATAAATTAGAATATTTCTTGTAGAACACAAAATTATCTACACAATAGTATAATTTTTATAGCTGTAAATCTGCTGGTTTATGAGGAATAGATAGGGGAATATTGACCAAAATATTCGCGTTTTTAGTGCTAATTTTGCCTTTTTGACTTTGTCATTTTGACTTCACACCGCCGTAACTTTTTGTTAATACACTTTGTAAAATTAAAATTTATACCGTGCTGTAGCAAACAAATTTCCCAGCATGATGGTAGTATTTATTTAGATGTGTGATGTTTAGTTGCTGAGAAATAGAGAAAAAAGTACATAAAATCGGTCGCGTGGAGTTTAATTATTATTTTTAATGTAGATTGAAATTTTGTCATTTTACATATTTTATATTTAATTTTTGGATATAAAGTATAACCTATCTTGTAGAATAGAAAATTATCTACAAGATGGTATAATTCGTATAGCTGTATCATTCATGGTTTATGAGGAGTAGATGGCAGAATATTGACCACAATTTTTGCATTTTTCAGGGTTCATTTTGTGTTTTCACCGCGATAACTTTTTATGGTTTTATTTTTAAAATTTGAAATTTATCCTATCGTGTAGACAAGAAAATTTCCAACGTAATGATATAAATTGTTGGCGGGTACACCAAGTGGTTACCGAGTAGCAGCTTGCTGAAAATGGACCAAGGAGGGTGGGACAGACAAACAGACAGACAGACAGAGGATCTCTTTTATATATATATAGATATATATATATCTATATATATAAAAGAGATCCTCTGTGTGTCTGTCTGTCTGTGTGTGTGTGTGTGTGTTCGACCCTCCTTGGTCCATTTTCTATCAGCTATTATTCGGCCACCACTCAGCCTACCCGCTAACAATTTATACCATCACGTTGGAAATTTTCTTGTCTACACTTTAGATTAAATTTTAAATTTCAAAAATGAAATCAAAAAAAGTTATAGCGGTGAAAAGACAAAATGAACCCTGAAAAATGCGAAAATTGTGGTCAATGCTCTGCCATCTACTCCTCATAAACCAGAAATGGTACAGCCAAACAGATTATACCACTGTGTAGAGAATTTTCTGTTCTACAAGATAGGTTATAATTCATATCCGAAAATAGAACATAAAAGATGTAAACATGACAAAATTTCAATCTATATTCAAAATTTATTTATACTCCACGCGTCCGATTTTCTATACTTTTTTCTCTATGTATCAAAAACTAATCATCACACAACTAAATAAATAATACCATCATGCTGGGAATTTTGTTTGCTACAACACGGTATAATTTTTAATTTTCCAAAGTGTATTGAAAAAAAGTTACGGCGGTGTGAAGTCAAAATGACAAAGTCAAAAATGCAAAATTAGCACTGGAAACCGTGAATGTTTTGGTAAATATTCCCCTATCTATTCCTCATAAACCAGCAATGGTACAGCTATAAAAATTATACTATTGTGTAGATAATTTTGTGTTCTACAAGAAAAGTTATAATTTATACCCACAAATGATACAAAAAATGTGTAAAATTGGCAAAATTGTCAAATACATCCAAAATTACACTTGATCACCGGGCGCCTAAATTAATTCATTTTTCTACCTATTTCTCAGGAACTATTTGTCACACATTAAAATAAATTATATCATCGTGCTGGAAATTGTATTTTTTAAAATGCGGTATAATTCTTAATCTTCCAAAGTGTATCTGAAGGAAGTGACGGCGGTGTAAAGTCAAAAGGACCTATTGCCAATTTGACAGCTATTATGCGCACTTGCGATTACACAGGAATATACTACTGTGTAGAGAATTTTGTGTTCTACAAGAAAAGGTGTAATTTATACCCACAAATGATACAAAAAACGTGTAAAATTGGCAAAATTCTCAAATACATCCAAAATGACACTTGAACACCGGGTGACTACAATTTATTCATTTTTATACCCATTTCTCAGGAACTATTTGTCATACATTAAAATTAATTATACCATCGTGCTAGAAATTTTGTTTCCTACAGTACGGTATAATTATTAATTTTCCAAAGTGTATCTGAAGGAAGTTACGCCGGTGTAAAGTCAAAATGTCATGTTGCCAATTTGACAGCTATTATGCGTACTTGCGATTACACATGAATATACACTGATTAAATTTCACTGAAGTCCAATCACAATTTACGCACTTGCGATTACACAGGAATATACTACTGTGTAGAGAATTTTGTGTTCTACAAGATAAGCTATAATTTATACCCACAAATGATACAAAAAACGTGTAAAATTGGCAAAATTCTCAAATACATCCAAAATTACACTTGAACACCGGGCGACTAAAATTAATTCATTTTTCTACTATTTCTCAGTAACTATTTGTTACACATAAAAATAAATTATACCATCGTTCTAGAAATCTTTTCTTCTACAATACGGTATAAATTGTAATTTTCCAAAGGGTATCTGAAGGAAGTTACGGCGGTGTAAAGTCAAAAGGACATATTGCCAATTTGACAGCTATTATGCGCACTTGCGATTACACAGGAATATACACCGATTAAATTTCACTGAAGCCCAATCACAATTAAGAATGCATCATATTATCTCCAAGCATGGATGGTGTGGTTTTATTGCGTACAGTTTAATTAATGCTACACTCTACTGAATATAAAGGCTTTATTGTCCTCAATAACGTTCCGCACGACGGGCGGGTAAAATGCTATTGGGAACAAAGTAAACTACTGAATTTAACTGTGTAATTTAATTGGTTTAATTTCAACTTGCATAAGCATAAGTTGCATAAGGATATGGGTTGCAATATCATGTAATGCCAACTTATGCTGTTTTAGCGGAAGCATTAACCTGGAATTATAGAGATGACAGAAGGTTGCATTGTTTTGATAGTGTTGTGGAAAAACATGTTTTCTAAATTGAAACATAAATTTCACATTTAGACTTTTAGATTAGCTATAACTTTCCTGTGGGTTTGTTTTTCTTTTTCAATTTGCACTAATTTTTTTATGAATTGAATATTAATTATATTTTATGAACTGTTCCGCACGACGGGCGAATTAAATGTATCTATAAAGAGTGGGTTTAAATGATAGCGAGGTATATGATATTTTGCTAGCAGTAAATATTCTAGCGATAAAAGTAGAATAGCTCTTAAGCAAATGATTTTGGAGAATGATGTGAACCTTTAAATATATTTTGCGATCTGATGATATATGTATTAGGAATAATACGTAGCAGAATATATATTGCATAATATAATATCGGCTGTAATATCAAGGGCTGCATTATCGATGTAATCCAAAAAATAACAACTGTATGAATATGATGCATTAGTGGAAGCATTAACCGGGAATTATGAGATAATATGATAATGGTGTAAAATTATGTCGCATTATGCAACAAATGTGAATTTAGCTACCTTACAGTTTGGTCCCGATACTATATTGGCGGGTTGAGAGAAAAGTATTGGTGGGCGCGTGTTTGGGACCCCTGGGGTAGATAATCTCAGTCTTCTGATTACAAATTATGATCGCATCAGTATATTTTGTGATCACAAACTAATAAGTTAAATCACCTCAGACTAGGCTGAGAGCGGTCAAGATTGAATGGTTGGGTTGGGTTGGGTAGGTTTGACTCAGGTTATATTGGGTTTTAATGATAGCGGAAAATATATAAATTTTAACAATAAATATTATAGCGGTAAAAGTGAAAAAGTACTTAAGCAAATGATATTGGGGAATGATGTTAAGTCATAAATATACTTTGGAAACAGTCTGATGAAAAGATTTCATCATCTTTCATTGTTTGTTTCGTGTTTGTGTTCTGAATTATACCACACGACGGGCAGATTTATATATCAGGCGGGTTGAGGGATAATATTTGTCAAAATAAGAACAAAAATATTCACATTTAGACTTTTCTATTGGTTAAGATATTTATAGGTTACATTTTTTGCTTTTCAATTTGTATTCATTATATTTTATGGATTTGATATGAATTTTATTGTATGAATTGTTCCGCACGACGGGTGGGTTTAAAAAAGTGTTTTTAGATCATTTTTTCAAATAGTTCATTTAAAAAAAGTTTTTTTTTTAAAATAAAAATGTTCCGCGGGCAGCAACTATAGACAATAGAACGTTCAATTTACCCTGTAGAATTAATCCATACACAAAACCAATGGATTTGACTTCAAGATGCAGAACGGATCGTGTTCGAGTTCTGAATTATTCAGCACGACGGGCGGGTTTAAAAATGACTCAGGCGGACTGAGGGGAAATATTGTGTCGAAATAAAAATAATTAAACTTATAATTTTCAATTGATTAATATTTTTATGAGTGTACCCTATTTCATTTTTGTTTTTCCATATTTTTTATGAATTGAATATGAATTTCATGTTATGAATTGCTCCGCACAACGGGCGGGTTTTAATGCTATATCTATATATATAAAAGAGATCCTCTGTGTGTCTGTCTGTCTGTGTGTGTGTGTGTGTGTTCGACCCTCCTTGGTCCATTTTCTATCAGCTATTATTCGGCCACCACTCAGCCTACCCGCTAACAATTTATACCATCACGTTGGAAATTTTCTTGTCTACACTTTAGATTAAATTTTAAATTTCAAAAATGAAATCAAAAAAAGTTATAGCGGTGAAAAGACAAAATGAACCCTGAAAAATGCGAAAATTGTGGTCAATGCTCTGCCATCTACTCCTCATAAACCAGAAATGGTACAGCCAAACAGATTATACCACTGTGTAGAGAATTTTCTGTTCTACAAGATAGGTTATAATTCATATCCGAAAATAGAACATAAAAGATGTAAACATGACAAAATTTCAATCTATATTCAAAATTTATTTATACTCCACGCGTCCGATTTTCTATACTTTTTTCTCTATGTATCAAAAACTAATCATCACACAACTAAATAAATAATACCATCATGCTGGGAATTTTGTTTGCTACAACACGGTATAATTTTTAATTTTCCAAAGTGTATTGAAAAAAAGTTACGGCGGTGTGAAGTCAAAATGACAAAGTCAAAAATGCAAAATTAGCACTGGAAACCGTGAATGTTTTGGTAAATATTCCCCTATCTATTCCTCATAAACCAGCAATGGTACAGCTATAAAAATTATACTATTGTGTAGATAATTTTGTGTTCTACAAGAAAAGTTATAATTTATACCCACAAATGATACAAAAAATGTGTAAAATTGGCAAAATTGTCAAATACATCCAAAATTACACTTGATCACCGGGCGCCTAAATTAATTCATTTTTCTACCTATTTCTCAGGAACTATTTGTCACACATTAAAATAAATTATATCATCGTGCTGGAAATTGTATTTTTTAAAATGCGGTATAATTCTTAATCTTCCAAAGTGTATCTGAAGGAAGTGACGGCGGTGTAAAGTCAAAAGGACCTATTGCCAATTTGACAGCTATTATGCGCACTTGCGATTACACAGGAATATACTACTGTGTAGAGAATTTTGTGTTCTACAAGAAAAGGTGTAATTTATACCCACAAATGATACAAAAAACGTGTAAAATTGGCAAAATTCTCAAATACATCCAAAATGACACTTGAACACCGGGTGACTACAATTTATTCATTTTTATACCCATTTCTCAGGAACTATTTGTCATACATTAAAATTAATTATACCATCGTGCTAGAAATTTTGTTTCCTACAGTACGGTATAATTATTAATTTTCCAAAGTGTATCTGAAGGAAGTTACGCCGGTGTAAAGTCAAAATGTCATGTTGCCAATTTGACAGCTATTATGCGTACTTGCGATTACACATGAATATACACTGATTAAATTTCACTGAAGTCCAATCACAATTTACGCACTTGCGATTACACAGGAATATACTACTGTGTAGAGAATTTTGTGTTCTACAAGATAAGCTATAATTTATACCCACAAATGATACAAAAAACGTGTAAAATTGGCAAAATTCTCAAATACATCCAAAATTACACTTGAACACCGGGCGACTAAAATTAATTCATTTTTCTACTATTTCTCAGTAACTATTTGTTACACATAAAAATAAATTATACCATCGTTCTAGAAATCTTTTCTTCTACAATACGGTATAAATTGTAATTTTCCAAAGGGTATCTGAAGGAAGTTACGGCGGTGTAAAGTCAAAAGGACATATTGCCAATTTGACAGCTATTATGCGCACTTGCGATTACACAGGAATATACACCGATTAAATTTCACTGAAGCCCAATCACAATTAAGAATGCATCATATTATCTCCAAGCATGGATGGTGTGGTTTTATTGCGTACAGTTTAATTAATGCTACACTCTACTGAATATAAAGGCTTTATTGTCCTCAATAACGTTCCGCACGACGGGCGGGTAAAATGCTATTGGGAACAAAGTAAACTACTGAATTTAACTGTGTAATTTAATTGGTTTAATTTCAAGTTGCATAAGCATAAGTTGCATAAGGATATGGGTTGCAATATCATGTAATGCCAACTTATGCTGTTTTAGCGGAAGCATTAACCTGGAATTATAGAGATGACAGAAGGTTGCATTGTTTTGATAGTGTTGTGGAAAAACATGTTTTCTAAATTGAAACATAAATTTCACATTTAGACTTTTAGATTAGCTATAACTTTCCTGTGGGTTTGTTTTTCTTTTTCAATTTGCACTAATTTTTTTATGAATTGAATATTAATTATATTTTATGAACTGTTCCGCACGACGGGCGAATTAAATGTATCTATAAAGAGTGGGTTTAAATGATAGCGAGGTATATGATATTTTGCTAGGAGTAAATATTCTAGCGATAAAAGTAGAATAGCTCTTAAGCAAATGATTTTGGAGAATGATGTGAACCTTTAAATATATTTTGCGATCTGATGATATATGTATTAGGAATAATACGTAGCAGAATATAGATTGCATAATATAATATCGGCTGTAATATCAAGGGCTGCATTATCGATGTAATCCAAAAAATAACAACTGTATGAATATGATGCATTAGTGGAAGCATTAACCGGGAATTATGAGATAATATGATAATGGTGTAAAATTATATCGCATTATGCAACAAATGTGAATTTAGCTACCTTACAGTTTGGTCCCGATACTATATTGGCGGGTTGAGAGAAAAGTATTGGTGGGCCGCGTGTTTGGGACCCCTGGGGTAGATAATCTCAGTCTTCTGATTACAAATTATGATCGCATCAGTATATTTTGTGATCACAAACTAATAAGTTAAATCACCTCAGACTAGGCTGAGAGCGGTCAAGATTGAATGGTTGGGTTGGGTTGGGTAGGTTTGACTCAGGTTATATTGGGTTTTAATGATAGCGGAAAATATATAAATTTTAACAATAAATATTATAGCGGTAAAAGTGAAATAGTACTTAAGCAAATGATATTGGGGAATGATGTTAAGTAATAAATATAGTTTGGAAACAGTCTGATGAAAAGATTTCATCATCTTTCATTGTTTGTTTCGTGTTTGTGTTCTGAATTATACCACACGACGGGCAGATTTATATATCAGGCGGGTTGAGGGATAATATTTGTCAAAATAAGAACAAAAATATTCACATTTAGACTTTTCTATTGGTTAAGATATTTATAGGTTACATTTTTTGCTTTTCAATTTGTATTCATTATATTTTATGGATTTGATATGAATTTTATTGTATGAATTGTTCCGCACGACGGGTGGGTTTAAAAAAGTGTTTTTAGATCATTTTTTCAAATGGTTCATTTGAAAAAAGGTTTTTTTTTTAAAATAAAAATGTTCCGCGGGCAGCAACTATAGACAATAGAACGTTCAATTTACCCTGTAGAATTAATCCATACACAAAACCAATGGATTTGACTTCAAGATGCAGAACGGATCGTGTTCGAGTTCTGAATTATTCAGCACGACGGGCGGGTTTAAAAATGACTCAGGCGGACTGAGGGGAAATATTGTGTCGAAATAAAAATAATTAAACTTATAATTTTCAATTGATTAATATTTTTATGAGTGTACCCTATTTCATTTTTATTTTTCCATATTTTTTATGAATTGAAAATGAATTTCATGTTATGAATTGCTCCGCACAACTGGCGGGTTTTAATGCTATATATATACATAAAGAAGAAATTATCTGTCTGTCTGTGTATGTATGCTTGAATATGAGGTGACATAATTGCGCTGGCTCATGGTTCGCTGGTTCAATTATCAGGGGCTTCAAACGCAAACGAAGCGATGGCTCATTTTTATGAAATAAAAATGTCCCGCGGGCAGCAATAAAACGTTCAATTTCACCGTATAGAATGAATTCATATACAAAACTAATGGATTTGACTTCAAGAACCAGAACGGATGGTGTTCGAGTTCTGAATTTTTCCTCACGTCGGGCGGGTTTAAATATGAGGCGGGTTGAGTGAAAATATTTTGTCAAAATAAAATTAAAAATAATGAAATTTAGACTTTTTAATTAATTAAGGTCTTCATGAGTTTGCCTTATTTATTTTTAATTTGCACTATTTTTATGAATTGTTCCGCACAACGGGCGGGTTTTAATGCGGTTTTAATGCTATATATATACATAAAGAAGAAATTATCCGTCTGTCTGTGTATGTATGCTTGAATATGAGGTGACATAATTGCGCTGGTTCATGGTTCGCTGGTTCAATGATCAGGGGCTTCAAACGCAAACGAAGCGATGGCTCATTTTTATGAAATAAAAATGTCCCGCGGGCAGCAATAAAACGTTCAATTTCACCGTGTAGAATGAATTCATATACAAAACTAATGGATTTGACTTCAAGAACCAGAACGGATGGTGTTCGAGTTCTGAATTATTCCGCACGTCGGCCGGGTTTAAATATGAGGCGGGCTGAGTGAAAATATTTTGTCAAAATGTAAATTAAAAATAATGAAATTTAGACTTTTTAATTGATTAAGGTTTTTATGAGTTTGCCTTATTTATTTTTAATTTGCAATATTTTTATGAATTCTTCCGCACAACGGGCGGGTTTTAATGCTAGTATATACATAAAGAAGAAATTATCTGTCTGTCTGTGTATGTATGCTTGAATATGAGGTGACATAATTGCGCTGGCTCATGGTTCGCTGGTTCAATTATCAGGGGCTTCAAACGCAAATATATATAAAAATAATATGAGGCGGGCTGAGTGAAAATATTTTGTCAAAATGTAAATTAAAAATAATGAAATTTAGACTTTTTAATTGATTAAGGTTTTTATGAGTTTGCCTTATTTATTTTTAATTTGCAATATTTTTATGAATTCTTCCGCACAACGGGCGGGTTTTAATGCTAGTCTATATATATAAAAGAGATCCTCTGTGTGTCTGTGTGTGTGTGTGTGTGTGTGTTCACCATCCTTGGTCCATTTTCTATCAGCTAATACTCGGCCACCACTTGGCGTACCCGCTAACAATATATACCATCACGTTGGAAATTTTCTTGTCTACACGATAGGATAAATTTCAAATTTTAAAAATAAGACCAAAAAAAGTTATCGCGGTGAAAACACAAAATGAACCCTGAAAAATGCGAAAATTGTGGTCAATGCTCTGCCATCTACTCCTCATAAACCAGAAATGGTACAGCCAAACAGATTATACCACTGTGTAGAGAATTTTCTGTTCTACAAGATAGGTTATAATTCATATCCAAAAATAGAACATAAAAGATGTAAACATGACAAAATTTCAATCTATATTCAAAATTATATTTATACTCCACGCGTCCGATTTTCTATACTTTTTTCTCTATGTATCAAAAACTAATTATCACACAACTAAATAAATAATACCATCATGCTGGGAATTTTGTTTGCTACAACACGGTATAATTTTTAATTTTCCAAAGCGTATTAAAAAAAAGTTACGGCGGTGTGAAGTCAAAATGACAAAGTCAAAAATGCAAAATTAGCACTGGAAACCGTGAATGTTTTGGTAAATATTCCCCTATCTATTCCTCATAAACCAGCAATGGTACAGCTATAAAAATTATACTATTGTGTAGATAATTTTGTGTTCTACAAGAAAAGTTATAATTTATACCCACAAATGATACAAAAAATGTGTAAAATTGGCAAAATTGTCAAATACATCCAAAATTACACTTGATCACCGGGCGCCTAAATTAATTCATTTTTCTACCTATTTCTCAGGAACTATTTGTCACACATTAAAATAAATTATATCATCGTGCTGGAAATTGTATTTTTTTAAATGCGGTATAATTCTTAATTTTCCAAAGTGTATCTGAAGGAAGTGACGGCGGTGTAAAGTCAAAAGGACATATTGCCAATTTGACAGCTATTATGCGCACTTGCGATTACACAGGAATATACTACTGTGTAGAGAATTTTGTGTTCTACAAGAAAAGGTGTAATTTATACCCACAAATGATACAAAAAACGTGTAAAATTGGCAAAATTCTCAAATACATCCAAAATTACACTTGAACACCGGGTGACTACAATTTATTCATTTTTATACCCATTTCTCAGGAACTATTTGTCATACATTAAAATTAATTATACCATCGTGCTAGAAATTTTGTTTCTTACAGTACGGTATAATTATTAATTTTCCAAAGTGTATCTAAAGGAAGTTACGCCGGTGTAAAGTCAAAATGTCATGTTGCCAATTTGACAGCTATTATGCGTACTTGCGATTACACATGAATATACACTGATTAAATTTCACTGAAGTCCAATCACAATTTACGCACTTGCGATTACACAGGAATATACTACTGTGTAGAGAATTTTGTGTTCTACAAGATAAGCTATAATTTATACCCACAAATGATACAAAAAACGTGTAAAATTGGCAAAATTCTCAAATACATCCAAAATTACACTTGAACACCGGGCGACTAAAATTAATTCATTTTTCTACTATTTCTCAGTAACTATTTGTTACACATAAAAATAAATTATACCATCGTTCTAGAAATCTTTTCTTCTACAATACGGTATAATTTGTAATTTTCCAAAGGGTATCTGAAGGAAGTTACGGCGGTGTAAAGTCAAAAGGACATATTGCCAATTTGACAGCTATTATGCGCACTTGCGATTACACAGGAATATACACCGATTAAATTTCACTGAAGCCCAATCACAATTAAGAATGCATCATATTATCTCCAAGCATGGATGGTGTGGTTTTATTGCGTACAGTTTAATTAATGCTACACTCTACTGAATATAAAGGCTTTATTGTCCTCAATAACGTTCCGCACGACGGGCGGGTAAAATGCTATTGGGAACAAAGTAAACTACTGAATTTAACTGTGTAATTTAATTGGTTTAATTTCAAGTTGCATAAGCATAAGTTGCATAAGGATATGGGTTGCAATATCATGTAATGCCAACTTATGCTGTTTTAGCGGAAGCATTAACCTGGAATTATAGAGATGACAGAAGGTTGCATTGTTTTGATAGTGTTGTGGAAAAACATGTTTTCTAAATTGAAACATAAATTTCACATTTAGACTTTTAGATTAGCTATAACTTTCCTGTGGGTTTGTTTTTCTTTTTCAATTTGCACTAATTTTTTTATGAATTGAATATTAATTATATTTTATGAACTGTTCCGCACGACGGGCGAATTAAATGTATCTATAAAGAGTGGGTTTAAATGATAGCGAGGTATATGATATTTTGCTAGGAGTAAATATTCTAGCGATAAAAGTAGAATAGCTCTTAAGCAAATGATTTTGGAGAATGATGTGAACCTTTAAATATATTTTGCGATCTGATGATATATGTATTAGGAATAATACGTAGCAGAATATAGATTGCATAATATAATATCGGCTGTAATATCAAGGGCTGCATTATCGATGTAATCCAAAAAATAACAACTGTATGAATATGATGCATTAGTGGAAGCATTAACCGGGAATTATGAGATAATATGATAATGGTGTAAAATTATATCGCATTATGCAACAAATGTGAATTTAGCTACCTTACAGTTTGGTCCCGATACTATATTGGCGGGTTGAGAGAAAAGTATTGGTGGGCCGCGTGTTTGGGACCCCTGGGGTAGATAATCTCAGTCTTCTGATTACAAATTATGATCGCATCAGTATATTTTGTGATCACAAACTAATAAGTTAAATCACCTCAGACTAGGCTGAGAGCGGTCAAGATTGAATGGTTGGGTTGGGTTGGGTAGGTTTGACTCAGGTTATATTGGGTTTTAATGATAGCGGAAAATATATAAATTTTAACAATAAATATTATAGCGGTAAAAGTGAAATAGTACTTAAGCAAATGATATTGGGGAATGATGTTAAGTAATAAATATAGTTTGGAAACAGTCTGATGAAAAGATTTCATCATCTTTCATTGTTTGTTTCGTGTTTGTGTTCTGAATTATACCACACGACGGGCAGATTTATATATCAGGCGGGTTGAGGGATAATATTTGTCAAAATAAGAACAAAAATATTCACATTTAGACTTTTCTATTGGTTAAGATATTTATAGGTTACATTTTTTGCTTTTCAATTTGTATTCATTATATTTTATGGATTTGATATGAATTTTATTGTATGAATTGTTCCGCACGACGGGTGGGTTTAAAAAAGTGTTTTTAGATCATTTTTTCAAATGGTTCATTTGAAAAAAGGTTTTTTTTTTAAAATAAAAATGTTCCGCGGGCAGCAACTATAGACAATAGAACGTTCAATTTACCCTGTAGAATTAATCCATACACAAAACCAATGGATTTGACTTCAAGATGCAGAACGGATCGTGTTCGAGTTCTGAATTATTCAGCACGACGGGCGGGTTTAAAAATGACTCAGGCGGACTGAGGGGAAATATTGTGTCGAAATAAAAATAATTAAACTTATAATTTTCAATTGATTAATATTTTTATGAGTGTACCCTATTTCATTTTTATTTTTCCATATTTTTTATGAATTGAAAATGAATTTCATGTTATGAATTGCTCCGCACAACTGGCGGGTTTTAATGCTATATATATACATAAAGAAGAAATTATCTGTCTGTCTGTGTATGTATGCTTGAATATGAGGTGACATAATTGCGCTGGCTCATGGTTCGCTGGTTCAATTATCAGGGGCTTCAAACGCAAACGAAGCGATGGCTCATTTTTATGAAATAAAAATGTCCCGCGGGCAGCAATAAAACGTTCAATTTCACCGTATAGAATGAATTCATATACAAAACTAATGGATTTGACTTCAAGAACCAGAACGGATGGTGTTCGAGTTCTGAATTTTTCCTCACGTCGGGCGGGTTTAAATATGAGGCGGGTTGAGTGAAAATATTTTGTCAAAATAAAATTAAAAATAATGAAATTTAGACTTTTTAATTAATTAAGGTCTTCATGAGTTTGCCTTATTTATTTTTAATTTGCACTATTTTTATGAATTGTTCCGCACAACGGGCGGGTTTTAATGCGGTTTTAATGCTATATATATACATAAAGAAGAAATTATCCGTCTGTCTGTGTATGTATGCTTGAATATGAGGTGACATAATTGCGCTGGTTCATGGTTCGCTGGTTCAATGATCAGGGGCTTCAAACGCAAACGAAGCGATGGCTCATTTTTATGAAATAAAAATGTCCCGCGGGCAGCAATAAAACGTTCAATTTCACCGTGTAGAATGAATTCATATACAAAACTAATGGATTTGACTTCAAGAACCAGAACGGATGGTGTTCGAGTTCTGAATTATTCCGCACGTCGGCCGGGTTTAAATATGAGGCGGGCTGAGTGAAAATATTTTGTCAAAATGTAAATTAAAAATAATGAAATTTAGACTTTTTAATTGATTAAGGTTTTTATGAGTTTGCCTTATTTATTTTTAATTTGCAATATTTTTATGAATTCTTCCGCACAACGGGCGGGTTTTAATGCTAGTCTATATATATAAAAGAGATCCTCTGTGTGTGTGTGTGTGTGTGTGTGTGTGTGTGTGTGTGTCTGTGTGTTCACCATCCTTGGTCCATTTTCTATCAGCTAATACTCGGCCACCACTTAGCGTACCCGCTAACAATATATACCATCACGTTGGAAATTTTCTTGTCTACACTTAACACTAAATTTTAAATTTTAAAAATAAAACCAACAAAAGTTATTGCGGTGAAAAGACAAAATGAACCCTAAAAAATGCGAAAATTTTGGTCGATTTTCTGAAGACTACTCCTCTTAAACCAGCAATGGTACAACTATACAAATTATACCACTGTGTATAAAATTTTATCTTCTACTCAACGCACTATAATTTATACCCAAAAATTGAATATAAAACATGTAAAATGGAAAAAAATTCAATCTACATTCAAAATTTTATTTAAACTCCACGCGTCAAATTTTCTATACTTTTTTCTCTATTTCGCAAAAAATAATTATCACACATCTAAATAAATAATACCATCATGCTGGGAATTTTCTTTTCTACAACACAGTATAATTTTTAATTTTACAAAGTGTATTAAAAAAAAGTTACGGCGGTGTGAAGTGTAAATGACAAAGTCAAAAAGGCAAAATTAGCACACAAAAACGTGAGTATTTTGGTCAATATTCCGCTATCTATTCCTCATAAACCAGCAATGGTACAGCTATAAATATTATACTATTGTGTAGATAATTTTGTGTTCTACAAGGAAAGTTATAATTTATACCCGCAAATGATACAAAAACGTGTAAAATTGGCAAAATTCGCAAATACATCCAAAATTACACTTGAACACCGGGTGATTAAAATTAATTCATTTTTCTACCTATTTCTCAGGAACTATTTGTCACACATTACAATAAATTATACCATTGTGCTGGAAATTTTGTTTTCTACAATACGGTATAATTTGTAATTTTCCAAAGTGTATCTGAAGGAAGTTACGGCGGTGTAAAGTCAAAATGTCATGGTGCCAATTTGACAGCTATTATGCGCACTTGCGATTACAAATGAATATACACTGATTTAATTTCACTGAAGTCCAATCACAATTTACGCACTTGCGATTACACAGGAACATACTACTGTGTATAGAATTTTGTGTTCTACAATATAAGCTATAATTTATACCCACAAATGGTACAAAAAACGTGTAAAATTGGCAAAATTCTCAAATACATCCAAAATTACACTTGAACACCGGGCGACTAAAATTATTTCATTTTCCTACTATTTCTCAGTAACTATTTGTTACACATAAAAATAAATTAAACCATCGTGCTAGAAATCTTGTTTTCTACAATACGGTATAATTTGTAATTTTCCAAAGTGTATCTGAAGGAAGTTACGGCGGTGTAAAGTCAAAAGGACATATTGCCAATTTGACAGCTATTATGCGCACTTGCGATTTAACAGGAATATACACCGATTAAATTTCACTGAAGCCCAATCACAATTAAGAATGTATCATATTAGTTCCAAGCATGGATGGTGTAGATTTATTGGGTACAGTTTAATTAATGCTACACTATACTGAATAGAAAGGCTTTATTGTCCTCAATATTTACACATGAATTGTTCCGCCCGACGGGTGGGTAAAATTCTACTGGGAACAAAGTTAACTACTGAATTTTACTGTATAATTTAATTGGTTTAATTTCAAGTTGCATAAGCTTAAGTTGCATAAGGATATGGGTTGTAATATCATGCAATGCCAACTATATGAATATGCTGTTTTAGCGGACGCATAAATCTGGAATTATAGAGATGACAGAAGGTTTCATTGTTTTGATAGTGTTACACTTCTGAATTACTACACACGAAGGATTCGTGTTAACTTTAGCAGTGTTGAGGAAAAAAACTTCGTCAATAATTAAAACAAGAATTTACAAATTTATAATTTTATATTGGATAAGCTTTTTGCTTTTTGATTCATAATATTTTTTTAATCGTTCCGCACGACGTGCGGGTTTAAATACGAGGCAGTTCGAGGGAAAATATTTTCCCACATCTAAAATAAAAACATTCACATTTAGACTTTTCTATTGGTTAAGACTTTTTATGGGTTTACTTTTTGTTTTTTAATTTCTAATCATTTTTTATTAATTCAATATTCATTTTACTTTATTTATTGTTCTGCACAAAGGGCGGGTTTTAATGCTAGACGGTGATGTTGAGTTATAAATATATTTTGAAAACATTATGATAAGAAAATAAGTCATTTTTCATTGTTTTGTGTCAGAGTTCTGAATTATTCAGCACGACGGGCAGGTTTAAATATGAGGCGGCTTAGGCATACTATTTTGTCAAAATAATATAAAAATTTAGAAATTTAGACTTTTTATGGGTTTACTCTTTTCTTTATTAATTCATTTTTATTTTCGCTTATAAATTGAATACAAATTTAATGGTATGGATTGTTCCGCACGACGGGCTGGTTTATATGCTAGAATTTTCATTGCCTGTTATGTGTTTGTGTTCTGAATTATTCCGCACGACGGGCAGGTTCAAATATGAGGCGGATTGAGGTATAATATTTTGTCAAATTTAAATTTAAAATATTCACATTTTGAGTATTTATTGGTGAACGTATATACAGGTTAAATTTTTTGCTTTTTTATTTGTATTCAATTTATTTTATGGATTGAATATGAATTTTACTTTATTAATTGTTCCGCACGACGAGCGGGTTCAAATCTATATATATATATATATAAATATAAAAGAAATTATCTGTCTGTCTGTGTGCGTGTATGCTTGAATATGAGGTGACCTAACTGCGCGAGCTCAATGGTATTGATCAGGGGCTTCAAAGTAAACGAAGCGATGGATCATGTTTATGAGATAATAATGTCCCGGGGGCATCAACTGTAGACAATAGAACGTTTAATTTCACCGTGTAAAACGAGTTCATATACAAAACTAACGGATTTGACATCAAGGTCCAGAACGGATCGCGTTCGAGTTCTGAATTATTCAGCACGACGGGCAGGTTTGAATATGAGGCGGGATGAGGGATAGTATTTTGTCAAAATAACAATAAAAAATAATTAAATTTAGACTTTTCAATTGATTAGGATTTCTATGGATTTACTTTAATCTATTTTAATTTGCAATATGTTTACTAATTAAATATGAATTTAATTTTTTGAATTGTTCCGCACAACGGGCGGGTTTAAATGCTAGATTGATGGGCGGGTTATTTGATATTGGCGGGTTATGCCTCATCCGCCTCATCCGACGGAGAAGAAGAGCAAATTAATAAGCAAAATAAAGCAATATAAAGCAAAATAAAGCAATATAAAGCAAAATAAAGCAATATAAAGCAAAATAAGCAGAATAAGCAAAACAAGCAAAATATGCAAAATAAGCAAAATAAACTGAGTGCAAATTAATAAGCACAAAATTTAACCTGTATATACGTTCACCAATAAAAAACTCATAAGATGTAAGATAACTGAAAGATGTGGATATTTTTTTTTTGACAAAATACGATCCCTCAATCCGCCTCATATTTGAACCTGCCCGTCGTGCGGAATAATTCAGAACACAAACACGTAACAAACAATGATAGTTCTAGCATGTAAACCCATCCGTCGTGCGGAACAATTCATACTATTAAATTTGTATTCAATTCATAACATAAAAGGAATATGAATTATAAAATAAAAGAGTAAACCCATGAAAAATAAAAAAATAATATTTTTATATTATTTTTACAAAATAGTTTGTCATTGTAGTTAGTGTAGTTTTCATTGTTTCGTATCTGTGTAGGAGTCAGACATCAGTGTAGGAGTGGTAGCGCTCATAGTCAATGTCAACAGTCGCCTGTGATGACCTGAGGTGACCATACATTCAGCTCATAAGCACAAAACTGGATATACAGCATGCACAAAACGAAATTGAGCTGCACCGCATAAAGGTTTCTGATCTGATTTGGAGGATAATTAGTTTTTATTTTACAAATTAGCATGTACTGGAATATACACGATGTCCACCTTGGTTTATCGGTTCAAATTTTCTATGGTATTTGTATTTCCCATGATTTTAACATGAAAACGACAAATATCACATCCTGTGCTGGTTTCCAGTTTTTCCTCATCGTCAAAATTCGACACGCATGCACACACTTACAATTGCAGGATACTACCAGTTGGTGCCGAGTCCATTTTTACCTAGGAATCCAGTTTAACGAAGCTCATTTGTTTACATCCGGGAAATTGTTGTGCAACATCCGCCTCATCCAGTATATGCCGACCATCAAGCATGCCAACTATTTACCAAACCCCCGTTATATCAACTTGTGTCAGACATCCAAAGGAATCGACTATATCAGTGGTTTTCAACCATTTTCGTTTCAAGGGACCGTTGAGCACTGGACCAAAACGCACTTGCAACGAACGCCAAAACGACAGATATTTGTTAAATTATTCACTTACACTTTGAAAAGCATAAAAAACAATTCAGCAAATATAAATGGCTAACATATATTTTTCAATCATTTACATACTGGACTCAACACGGAAAATGTTTTCGATGAACGAGTAACTGATATGTTAGTGTGTATTGTGAGCGAGAGAGCGTGTGTTAGTGTGTGAGTGTCGCATTTAGTATGACTAACAATGTGTATTGTATGTGCTCATATATGTGTTATTCACGCTCGGTTCATTTAGTTCACTAAGTGTACCTGTGTGTGTGCAAGTTTTTTTTGACACACTAACAAATATATTTAGAAACGCGTAAGACATATTCACAACACTATAGACAATAAAACGTTCAATTTTACCGTATACAATGAATTCTTATACAAAACTAATGGATTTGACTTTAAGATCCAGAACGGATCGTGTTAGAGTTCTGAATTATTCCGCAAGTCGGGTGGGTTTAAATGAGGCGTATATCTCTTGTATATGTCGAGCTCAATTGTTTCATTATATTAAGCTTTAAAATTCAATCAGAAATATGCGAAGTTTATTGACGAAATGTGTTCAAATTTGCGAGTTTGTAGCGAGCGATCTATACGCTATTTTATATATTATTTAGTTTATAACCCTGTGATATTCCCCTATGTTTGTGTTCTGAATTATTCCGCACGACGGGCAGGTTCAAATATCAGCCGGATTGAGGGATAATATTTTGTCAAATTTAAAACAAAATATTCAGATTTAGTTTTTTATTGGTGAACGTATATACAGGTTAAATTATACAGGTTATTTTATGGATTGAATATGAATTTGACTTTATGAATTGCCCAGCACGACGGGCGGGATATTCGATATATTGTAACCTGTACGGCACAATACCTCGGAGCTCCAGCAACAACGATGTGGGCTTCTGGAAGTCGTAACAAACTTTCTACATCAGCACAAGAATGGAGATTAAATATTCACCTTGATGGATGTGGACGATGTTGTAGTGCTCATTGATTTGGCCATTTCAAATGATGTGATTGTCCAAGGTGAGATGCACTATGCACAAGTACAGGGCCTTTCAATGGGCGATTCTATGGCACCGCAGCTGGACATTATTTATGCCGACTACATGGACCGCCAAATAATTGAAAAATTACCATGGCCACTGGAGTATAAGCGGTACATTGACGATATTTTCATTGCGTGGTACGATGACGTAAACATTGATGATATGATGCGGATTGTTAACTCAATCAACTCGTACATCCAATTTACCATCGAAACGCCAAAGGACGGCAGCTTGCCATATCTCGACTGCCTCATCAGTCATGATGGTCGCAAATTCTACACCACATTACATGTGAAAACTGTACACAGTGGATCGTTAACGCCATGGCAATCCTACGGCTCAACATCAGCAAAATGTTCCTTTGCATACGGCAAGTTTGTGAGGGCGTCAAGAAGAGCCAACAATGAGCTGAACCTACGAAAATCGCTGAGAACCGTTGAAAATCGCCTGAAAGTGAAGGCTATCCCATGAATGTGATCGGAATAACAAGATATAGGGCACTAAGGAATGCGGGCAATTCTGGACATGTAGAAGAAAAAGAAGACGAACGCAAATATTATGTTAAGTTGTCATACTTGGGAGAGGCAAACAAGCGACAGTGTCAATCACTGCTCAGAAGAACGGGTCTCGCAGACAAAGTGCGGATTTTCTTTGACCCGGGTCGCCCACTAAAAAGAATATTTGCACCTCCCAAAGAGCGACTGACATGCGAGTCCGGTTGCTTTACATGCTCCTCTGCGACGAAAAGGTCACAATGTTGGCAGAAGAATGTGATTTATAAGATAACTTGTACGATATGTGGAAGATTCTACATAGGTGAAATCTGTCGACCTGTGAAAATACGAGTGCAGGAGCATATTAGCCCAAAACTGAACGGTGTGATGTTCGAACACAACAATGAGCATCACACCAACTCTCCACTATCCATCAGCTGGTGTATCATCCACAGTGGCATCAGAGATGAGTCGACAAGAAAGTACGCTGAAGTAGCCAACATACGACAGCATGATGATGGATCGCTCATCAACGGCTGCAAGGGAATATATTTAAAATGTCAATTCTAAAGATAACGCAATTGGCAATTAATTCTCCTTTTTACAGCGCTTAATTACGAGAGTTACTCACTTGTTATGATGCATGTGTTTTTTATATTGTCTGCTATATAATTGTGCTATTTGGCCGTTAATTTGAATGAATTTCAGTATCTGAAGAAGCCGTTAGGCGAAAACGTTCGTACTAAAATATATTGATTGTACCCGATGAAGTGATTCATTTACATAATATCTATAATTATACCGGGTGCGTGAGTTAACATCATATGAGTTAACGTGAGGTGACATAATTGCGCGGGTTCAATATTAGAGATCAGGGGCTTCAAACGCAAACGAAGCGCTGACTCATTTTTATGAAATAAAAATGTCCGCGGGCAGCAATAAAAGGTTCAATTTCACCGTGTAGAATGAATTCATATACAAAACTAATGAAATTGACTTCAAGATCCAGAACGGATCGTGTTCGAGTTCTGAATTCTTCGGCACGTCGGGCGGGTTTAAATATGAGGCGGGCTGAGTGAAAATATTTTGTCAAAATAAAAATAAAAATAATGAGATTTAGATTTTTCAATTTATTGAGGTTTTGATGAGTTTGCCTTATTTATTTTTTAATTTGCAATATTTTTATGAATTGCTCCGCACAACGGGCGGGGTTTAATGCTAGCATATATATAAAAGAGATCCTCTGTTTGTCTGTGTGTTTGTCTGTCCCACCCTCCTTGGTCCATTTTCTGCAAGCTGCTACTCGGTAACCACTTGGTGTACCCGCTAACAATTTATACCATCACAATGGAAATTTTCTTGCTTACACTTTTGGCTAATTTTTAAATTTTAAAATTAAAACAAAAAAAAGTTATAGCGGTGAAAAGACAAAATGAACCCTGAAATATGCGAAAATTTTGGTCATTGTTCCACTATTTACTCCTCATAAACCAGCAATGGTACAGCTATACAGATTATACCACTGTGTAGAAAATATTCTGTTCTACTCGGTAGGTTATAATTCATATCAAAAAATTAAATATAAAATATGTAGAAATGACAAAATTTCAGTCTACATTCAAAAATATTTTCAAACTCGACGCGTCCGATTTTCTATACTTTTTTCTCTATTTCTCAACAACTAACTATGACACGTCTAAACCAATTATATTATCATACTGGAAATTTTGTCATCTACAAAACGGTATAAATTTTAATTTTCCAAAGTGTATTAAGAAAAAGTTGCGGCGGTGTGAAGTCAAAATGACAAAGTCAAAAATGCAAAATTAGCACTGAAAAACGCGAATATTTTGGTCAATATACCGCTATCCATTTCTCATAAACCACCAAAGCTAGAGCTATAAAAATTGTACTATTGTGTAGAAAATTTTGTGTTATACAAGAAAAGATATAATTCATACCCACAAATGATACAAAAAACGTCTAAAATTGGCAAAATTCGCACATCCATCCAAAATTACACTTGAACACCGGGCGACTGAAATTAATTCATTTTATTACCTATTTTTCAGTAACTATTGGCCACACATTAAAATAAATTATACCATCGCGCTGGAAATTTTGTTTTCTACAATGCGGTATAATATTTTATTATCCAAAGTGTATTTGAAGGATGTTACAGCGGTGTAAAGTCACAAAGATATATTGCCAATTTGACAGCTATTATGCGCACTTGCGATTACACAGGAATATACTACTGTGTAGAGAATTTAGTGTTCTACAAGATAAGCTATAATTTATACCCACAAATGATACAAAAAACGTGAAAAATTAACAAAATTCTCAAATACATGCAAAATTACACTTGAACACCGGGCGGCTAAAATTAATTCATTTTCCTGCCTATTTCTCAATAACTATTTGTCACACATTAACATGAATTATACCATCGTGCTGGAAATTTTGTTTTCTACAATGCGGTATAATATTTAATTATCCAAAGTGTATTTGAAAGAAGTTACAGCGGTGTAAAGTCACAAAGACATATTGCCAATTTGACAGCTATTATGCACACTTGCGATTACACAGGAATATACCACTGTGTAGAGAATTTTGTGTTCTACAAGATAAGCTATAATTTATACCCACAAATGATACAAAAATGTGTAAAATTGGCAAAATTCTCAAATACATCCAAAATTACACTTGAACAACGGGCGACTAAAATTAATTCATTTTTCTACCTATTTCTCAGTAAACATTTGTCACACATTAAAATAAATTATATCATCGTGCTAGAAATTTTGTTTTCTACAATACGGTATAATTTGTAATTTTCCAAAGTGTATCTGAAGGAAGTTACGGTGGTGTAAAGTCAATATTCTGTCTGTGTCTGTCTGTCTGTGTCTGTCTGTGTCTGTGTGTCTGTCTGTTTGTGTGTACCACCCTCCTTGGTCCATTTTCTATCAGCTATTACTCGGCCACCACTTAGCGTATCTGCTAACATTTTATACCATTACGTTCAAAATGTTCTTGTCTACACGATATGCTAAATTTCAAATTTAAAAAATTAAACCAAAAAAAGTTATAGCGGTGAAAAGCCAAAATGAAACCTTAAAAATGCGAAAATTTTGGTCAATATTCTGAAGACTACTCCTCCTAGACCAGCAATGGTACAACTATAAAAATTATACCACTGTGTAGAAAATTTTTCTGTTCTACTCAACAAACAATAATTCATACCCAAAAAGTGAATAAAAACATGTAAAATCGAAAAAAATTCAATCTACATTCAAAATATAATTTAAACTCCACGCGTCCGATTTTCTATACTTTTTTCTCTATTTCTCAAAAACTAATCATCACACATCTAAATAAATAGTACCATCATGCTAGGAATTTCGTTTTCTACAACACGGTATAGTTTTTAATTTTCCAAAGTGTATTAAAAAAGTTACGGCGGTGTGAAGTGTACATGACAAAAAGGCAAAAAGGCAAAATTAGCACAAAAAACGTGAATATTTTGGTCAATATTCCGCTATCTATTCCTCATAAACAAGCAAAGGTACAGCTATGGTACAGCTATAAAAAGTATACTGTTGTGTAGATAATTTTGTGATCTACAAGAAAAGTTATAATTTATACCCACAAATGATACAAAAAACGTGTAAAATTGGCAAAATTCTCAAATACATCCAAAATTACACTTGAACGCCGGGTGACTAAAATTAATTCATTTTTCTACCTATTTCTCAAAAACTATTTGTCACACATTATAATAAATTATACCAGCATACTAGAAATTTTGTTTTATACAATACGGTATAATTTGTAATTTTCCAAAGTGTATCTGAAGGAAGTTACGGCGGTGTAAATTCAAAAGGACATATTGCCAATTTGACAGCTATTATGCGCACTTGCGATTTCACATAACTATACACCGATTAAATTTCACTGAAGCCCAATCACAATTAAGAATGTATCATATTAGCTCCAAGCATGGATGGTGTGGTTTTATTGCGTACAGTTTAATTAATGCTACACTATACTGAATATAAAGGCTTTATTGTCCTCAATATTTACACCTGAATTGTTCCGCACGACGGACGGGTAAAATGCTACTGGGAACAAAGTAAACTACTGAATTTTACTGTGTAATTTAATTGTTTTTATTTCAAGTTGCATACGCTTAAGCTGCATAAGGATATGGGTTGCAATATCATGCAATGCCAACTATATGCATATGCTGTTTTAGCGGAAGCATTAATATGGAATTATAGAGATGACAGAAATTTCATTGTTTTGATAGTATTAGACTTCTGAATTACTACACACGAAGAATGGGTGTGAATTTGAGCAGTGTTCAGTGTTAGATATCAGTCAGGGTCACCGGGCAGCGCCTCTAGCGGAGACACTGCAAACTATAGGATGGTCAAGGTCGCAACCACAAGTCACGAAACATGGCGGCACTCGTTCACTCACTATCCGCCATTGCGTTGCCAAGTGCACTTTCGTTTGTGTAAGTTTCGTGTAGGCTTTGCAGTCATGTTAAATGTGTTTATTTTACTGATTAGGATTTTGTGTCTATACTATAGACGGATGTTTCACATATTCAATACTGGATTGTTGTAAACTGAATTGAGTTATGGGTTACATTGCCATAACATGACCGGGTTATGGTATACGTCATGCTATGTTATGTATTTGATTCTGTTTCAGATAATATCATTCGTCCTGTAAATACAAAATTACGTGCGAATGTCGATTTGATCATGATATTATACGTCCGTTCAACTTGAGTGCGTATCGAAATTCTCAAGATAGTTGTCATGGCTGTATCGTTGAAATGCGAAGCGGCGGGGTGCTTGGAAGTAAAACGAGCCAACGACTTGAGCACGTGCGTGTCTTTGATGAATCTACACCAAAAGAACGTCCATGAAGCGGTCGGTACACGGCAAAAAGCGCCCAAGATATGTCGCCCAACATTACAGCAAGACATCGAAGAAGAGGATTGGGTATCATTCACTCGCCGGTGGTCAATGTTTCTTCGCGGGACCGAAATATCATCTGACCAAGTCACCGCACATCTGCTGGCGTGTTGTGAACCAGATATAGAGGCAGCTCTGGTCAGAGAAGATATCGCTTACAGGTCCGCAGAAGAAATTTTGGCTGCCATGAAGCGCCTCACAGTTAACAGCGTCGCGTTGAGCGCACGGAGAACAAAACTATTGCGGTCTACTCAGGCAGCAGGAGAACACGTTCGTCAATATGTAGCACGACTGCGGGAACTGGCCAACGTTTGTGAATGGACTAAAGTAGGGTCCTGTAGTCAGCCAAGATGTTCCGGAACTACTCATGTCAATTATACCGAGGACATTGTAAAAATGGTTTTATTGAACAGCCTTTCGGATGAGGAAATCAAGAAGGAGGTACTGGGAACAACAGCAGTCGACAGTCTGTCATTAGCTGAGATCGTGGCGCTAATAGACAGCAAAGAAATTGCTGCCAGAGCGATGACAACGGACAGTTCCAAAATCGCCGTGAGCAGCTATAAAAAATCAACGCGCAAGAGCGCTAGCAGGCATCTGAAGGACCAAGAAGAACCATCGGATGACGACAAGCTTAAAATAAAAATGCGATGCACCTGTGGAAAGCTGACACAGCGATACGGCAATGTCCGCGGCAAGTTGCGTGAATTTCAGACGTGTTTGGATTGTTGGAAGAATCAACACTCGCGCAATCGTGCCCATCATGTTGAAGCACTGTTTCATCACGCTGCAGCATCAGAGCTTAATGGTAATAACACGCACCGGGTAACAACAGTCCACAGGGAACGCTTCAGTGGCAAAGGAGATGAAAGCTCTCACATGGCGTCGCACAACGGGCAGAAAGAAGAGTTCATGCCGCATCCTACGTTGACAGTGAGCGTCAGCGTTGACAGAGAGGCGTACAGACGAGCAGAGTTTCGCATTCCTCCACCACGGCAAGCAGAGCTGATAGCTGTGGCGGATTCTGGGGCTCAGACTTGTTTAATGGGCATCTCACAGCTTCGCAAGCTGGGTCTACAGCAGCGCCATGTTCATCGAGTACAGAAGCGCATCCTGGCAGCAAACGAAGAAGCGATACATGTCATCGGTGTCGTATTCCTGAAATTGTCTGGTGCAGATTCAAGTGGTCGTTTGCACGAGGTGCGCGTCACAGTACATGTCACAGATGCCACTCAACACTTTTACCTGAGCAGGGCAGCGTTGACAAGCCTCGGAGTGATTGAACACGACTTTCCCAAAATTGGAGCCAAATCGGACGCATCAGCAAGCCAGAAAGTAACTAGTTCACGCGTTGAGTCCGGCGTGGCGCCTTGTGGGTGCCCAAAGCGATCTGCACCACCTCCACGGCCAGCGCATCTTCCGATAGCTCCATCTCTGCGTTCAGCTGATGCCATGAAGGACTGGTTACTGGCAATCTTCGCATCGTCGACATTCAACACGTGTCCCAATGGAGATTCAGGTTGATCCCGACGCACGGCCCGTGGTGACGAAACGACCACCGAATGTTCCGGTCCACTGGCGCGAGGAGGTGTCGGAGCAGCTGGAGAGAGACGTAGCCCTCGGAGTTATAGAGCGAGTACCAGCAAACACGCCGGTGACATGGTTGCACAGCATGTTGCTAACTCCGAAGTCAGAGAAACACAGAGAAAGGTGTGTATGAATCATTTCGACCAAGACCAAAACTTCGTTCGACCAACACAAAATTGTACGCGTATGGATCGAAGACGCCGTTAAATGTTCTTGGAGCTGTTGATGTGCAATTGTCGAAAGGTGAGAAGTGTGTTGAAACATGTTTTTATGTGGTTAAATCTAACACCGATTCACTTGTGGGCTATGAGACCGCCACGGAACTTGGTTTACTTCAGATAGTCCGTTCTGTGCAGCAACGTCTGTCTGGCAGTGTGATTCAGAGACTCCTGAAAGAGTATCCTGTCGACCAGGGAATCGGCAAACTGAGAGGTCACCAAGTGAAAATCCACGTCGACGAGAACGTAACACCAGTCGCTCAACCTCACCGCAGAATTCCTTTTCACATGCGGAAAGCTGTGGAAGCTGAAATCAACTCATTGTTGGAACAAGACATCATTGAACCGGTATCTGGACCAACACCTTGGGTGTCACCTATCGTCTGTGTTCCCAAACCGAACAATCGGTCAGAAATTCGCATTTGTGTCGACATGCGCTGCCCAAACACGGCAATTCAGCGTGAGCGCCATATCTCTCCAACAGTGGACGACATCATTCATGATCTCAATGGAGCCGGATATTTCAGTAAGATTGATCTTCGCAGCGGATATCACCAGCTAGAACTCCACCCAGAGAGCCGAGAAATCACCACATTTTCTACCCATGTTGGAAATTTCCGATACAAACGACTGAATTTTGGCATCTGTTCTGCAGCAGAAGTTTTCCAAAGAACGATAGAGCAAGTTCTCGCCGGAATTCAAAACGTACGAAATTTTGCAGACGACATCATCATCTATGGCAAGACACAATCCGAACATGAGCAAGCGTTACGCAATGTTATTCGTCGTCTTCATGAGAGTGGTTTAACTATTCAACCGAAGAAATGTGAGTTTGATGTACCATATCTGACATTTTATGGATTCAAATTTTCCAAAGAAGGCATATCTGCAGATCCCGCTAAGGTGAAAGCATTATCAACCATGTCAGCACCATCAAACGTCGGCGAAGTACGAAGCTTCTTGGGTATGACCAACTACCTTTCACGTTTCATCAATAATTATGCTGACATCACTACACCTCTACGTGCTCTTACACGAAAAGATACACCGTGGAAATGGAGCAGTGAAGAAGAATCGGCATTTCAGACGATCAAGCGGAAATTATCTAGTCAATCAACTTTGTCGTATTTTGATCCGAGCAAGCACACAGAAATAAATGTCGATGCTAGTCCACACGGCATAGCTGCTATCTTATCTCAGCGCAGTGGGGCACATGATGAAGTCACCGATATCGTAGCTTATGCTAGTCGAGCTCTATCACCCGTGGAACAGCGGTACTCTCAAACCGAACGAGAAGCCCTCGCCATCGTATGGGGATGTGAACATTTCAGGATCTACATTTGTGGTCAACCTGTCATCGTTGTAACCGATCACAAACCAGTTGAACTCATCTGGAACAACCCGAAATCTAAACCACCAGCAAGAATCGAGAGATGGGGACTCCGTCTTCAGCCATACGACATCCACATCAAGTACAAGACTGGTAAATCTAATCCAGCTGACTATATGTCCCGCCACCCTATCGACGACGTCACCAACTCATCTGAATCAGAGAATGCTGAAGAATATGTGCACTACATCATCCAAAACGTAATCCCGAAGGCGATGACGCTCGAAGAAGTGCAGTATCACGCCGCCCGTGATCCTACCATGATTCGTCTGACAGAGCTGATAGAGTCAGATTACTGGAAGATTGATCAATCAAATCCTGATGTCGATCAGCACTTCCTGAAGAGCATGCACAACGTCAGAGATGAACTTACCTTATCGTCCGACCGGGGAACCATTCTTCGAGGCAACAGAATCATCATACCACCGTGTCTACAAGACCGAGTGATCAGCCTGGCTCATGCTGGACATCAAGACATTGTGAAAACCAAGAGTCTACTTCTTGAGAAAGTATGGTTTCCAGGTATAGACAAGAAAGTAGAAGACACCATCAGCAAATGCATGGCATGCCAATCAACCAGCAGCCCCAACAAACCTGAACCATTTTCAATGAGCAACCTGCCAATCCGACCATGGCATGAAGTGAGCGTTGATTTTATGGGTCCTTTACCGAACGGCATATATCTGTTTGTCATCATTGACGACTATTATCGATACCCGATAGTGTATCCCACATCAAGTACATCATTCAATGCCACAGCACCACTTCTGGACTCAGCATTCGCCATGTTTGGCACACCAAAGGTCGTCAAGACAGACAATGGTCCACCATTTAATAGTCATCAATTCGAACAACTATCCAACTACCTCGGTTTTCAGCACCGTAAAGTAACTCCCTTGTGGCCTAGAGCAAATGGGCACGTTGAACGATTCATGAAAACACTGAAACGAGCCTTGTCTGCAGCATTTGTAGAGCAAAAACCTCTCCAACAAGCTTTGAATACGTTTCTACGGCAGTACAGATCTACACCCCATCCTTCGACTGGAAAGTCACCGTGTGAGTTGCTGTTTGGTAGGTCTGTGAGGTCTTTGTTACCTGAAAGTTTTCCACCAATGGATAACAACACAGTTCGCGATCACGACACCTCCGCGAAGACCAAGATGAAATTTTATGCCGACAAAAGAAGCAAACATCAACGACTGAGAGTAGGAGATCAAGTCCTCGTACCAGCAACCAAAAAGGACAAGCTGACTTCAAATTTCAAACCGACACCGTATACTGTCGATCGAGTGAAGGGTACAATGATAACCGCTCGACGCAAACATCATACCGTGACGCGAAACAGTTCACTCTTCAAACCATGTCCAAACGTCAACCTGAACCACACCACAGATTCGTCTGATGAAGAGGAGGAGGAAGGACTTGTGACTCCGACCAGCGCCGACCACGTTCCGGGTCATCCAGCAAGCGCTGAACAAGTTCCTGACCATCCGACGGAGGAAGCAGTCGGGCCGGAGGAGACTGTCCCTGCACCACGTCGATTTACAAGACCACGACGCCCTCCAGATAGATATAGAGAGTTCTTTTCAAAAGGGGAGTGAATGTGATGTTGTGACTACTATTATTTATCTAAGTAATATCCGTTGTGCGGCAGTGACGCCGCAATGAAGACGTTGGTGGTGTGTTTGTACCGCGTGTTGTTTTGGTTGTGTCTGTATCGTTATATTTGATATTCTATCGTGCAGATAATTAATTACATTGTTGTATGAAAATATCCTGAGTGTCAATTGGGTATTACAGATGGCTCCCCTCGTCGAACAGTTGACCTTCAACCATTGAATCGCCACAGCCAGAGAGACACGCACTACACAGTGCCTCCCGTCAGACAAGCGAGATCAGTCCCAACGATGTCCATCAAAACAGTGACGGACGCATGGAATGGAATCCATTCCATAGAGATACGGCCCGAGGACCGCCATTTGACAACGTTTTTAACCGAACAAGGTCGCTTCAGGTACAAACGCGCGCCCATGGGTTTTCTAGCGTCGCAAGACGCATACACGCAACGTTACGATGCCATAATTGCCGACGTACCACGTAAGACCAAATGCGTGGACGACACGTTGATATGGGACTCCAACATCACAGATCACTGGTGGCGAGTAATTGATTATCTTATCCACGTGGGACACAACGGAGTTATACTGAATCCTGCCAAGTTCCAGTTTTCGTCCACAACAGTGAATTTTGCCGGTTTCGAAATCACCAGTCACTAGGTACGGCCGTTGCCAAAATACCTAGACGCAATCGCGAGCTTTCCGAGACCCGTGAACATAACCGATGTACGTGCCTGGTTCGGCCTCGTGAATCAGGTGTCTCAGTATGGAAGAACTACAAACATTATGGCTCCTTTCAAGCCTCTCCTCAGTCCGAAGGTTAACTTTTACTGGAATCCGCAGCTTGAGGACGCTTTTCAAAAATCCAAGCAGTCAATCATTGATGAGATACGGCACGGAGTGGAGATCTTCGATCCCAACAAGTTGACGTGCCTGAATCCTGACTGGTCCCAGACTGGCGTGGGCTACTGGATGCGCCAAAAGCACTGTTCATGCGATTCACAAGTGCCCGGGTGTTGCGTCGACGGGTGGAAAATCACGGCGGCTGGATCCCGGTTCTTGCGCGATGCAGAGAAGCGCTATGCTCCGATCGAGGGCGAAGCTTTAGCCGTAGCGTGGGCACTTGAGGACACCAAGTTTTTCTCCATGGGGTGTCGTGATCTAGTAATCACTACAGATTACAAACCGCTCGTCAAAGTACTCGGTGATAGAGCTCTCGGCGACATATCCAACCCGCGCCTCTTTCGTCTCAAACAACGGACGCTAATGTGGCGTTATAAGATTGTACACGTACCAGGACGTACAATACCTGCCGCAGATGCAACTTCACGGAAGCCCAGCGCTCGCGATGGTGAGGATGACGACATCAGTGTGCTAGCTGTGGTACGCGTTCCAGCTGAGTGGTATGCAGGCGATGATCTTGAGTCCGGTGTTGTTGCGGCAGCTCGATCTGCCACCGACTCGCTGGAGGCCGTCACATGGGCCAGGGTTAGAGAATGCACTGAATCGGACAAGGATCTACAGATGCTGATTAAACTCGTGGAGCGAGGGTATCCGTCATCCCGTGACGCCGTGCCAGAAGATTTGCAGCCATTTTGGCAGTATCGTGACGATCTTTCCGTAGTTGACGACGTTCTTATGATGAATAGCCGAATTGTCGTTCCCCACGCTTTAATAAACGACATTTTATGTGCATTGCACTCCGCTCATCAAGGCACCAGCAGAATGAGCAGCCGAGCGCGCGACATCGTTTTCTGGCCAGGGCTCAGCAAAGATATTGAATTGACTAGGTCCAGATGTCGCACATGCTGGGCTATGGCACCTTCACAGTCCCGGTTGCCACCTGTTCTACCGAATGTACCGACTCGACCGTTTCAACACATAGCGGCTGACTTTGCAGACGTACGTGGAACTGGATATCTAGTGGTCGTTGACAGGTTCAGCGGCTGGCCGCACCTTGTCATCAGCAAGTCAGGTGCGAAAGGTTTGATCAGCACTCTCGTTTCGTACTTCTCGTCGTTTGGAGTAGCCGAGGAAATAAGCACTGACGGCGGGCCGGAATTCACGGCGCAGGAGACAGAGTCGTTTCTGACCCGATGGGGCGTGAGACACCGCCTATCGTCTGCATACCACCCCCAGTCGAATGGACGAGCCGAAGTGACCGTCAAGTCCATGAAGCGCCTCTTAGCGTATCATACAAACGCTCAGGGCGTCATGAATTCAGAGGCGGTCGCGGCCGGTCTACTCCAATATCGAAACACTCCGGATCCAGAGACGTGCATGTCACCGTCTCAGATAGTGTTCGGCAGGCAACTGAGAGATCTCCTGCCTGTCACTCCCGACACACATGTATTCAACAACAGTTCAGTACATCCTGTGTGGCGGGACGCCTGGAGACGCCAAGAGTCGGCCTTTCGGCTACGTTTTCTGAGACAGATTGATCAATTAAACTGCCACGTACGTCAATTGAAGCCCTTGACACCAGGTAACAGAGTACTGATGCAGAACCAGACCGGCGCCCACGAAAAACGTTGGGACAGAACAGGCGTCATCGTCGAAGGAAAGCCGTACGACCAGTACCTAGTCCAGGTGGACGGATCGGGTCGACTGTCATTGCGCAATAGACGGTTTCTCCGACACATCAAAGGATTTGACGCCCATCCATCGACTCCAACGACACGATCCAAGGCAGCACCGTCAATGCCGCCGCCGCCATCGTCGTCACCTCCGTCGCTGCCACCGTCGCCACCAGCGTCTCATCCGCCGGCACCGTCTTCAGCGTCGTCACCACCGTCTCCTCCGCCGGCATCGTCTACACCACCGTCATCGCCGCCGTCGACACCGGCGGCACATGGAGGTACCAAACCGCTACCGCCGCACTCAACATCCCCGGCAAAGCACGCACACTCGCAGCAAACCGGTAGCACGCGCCATGCAGTAATTCCGAGAAACACTCCCGAAACCACCGATAGTATGACCGATAGTCGTTACGCTGTAGAGAACACAGCACATCCAAGCAGAAGTCTGACAGACGCCGATCCGTCAGATGCTTCACAGCCACCGGCTCGTCCGCGCAGAGCTCGGCGACCACCAGCGTATCTGAAGGACTACCTGACAGATCTGTAGTTTCCAGTCAGAAACTGGGGGGATGTGAGATATCAGTCAGGGTCACCGGGCAGCGCCTCTAGCGGAGACACTGCAAACTATACGATGGTCAAGGTCGCAACCACAAGTCACGAAACATGGCGGCACTCGTTCACTCACTATCCGCCATTGCGTTGCCAAGTGCACTTTCGTTTGTGTAAGTTTCGTGTAGGCTTTGCAGTCATGTTAAATGTGTTTATTTTACTGATTAGCATTTTGTGTCTATACTATAGACGGATGTTTCACATATTCAATACTGGTTTGTTGTAAACTGAATTGAGTTATGGGTTACATTGCCATAACATGACCGGGTTATGGTATACGTCATGTTATGTTATGTATTTGATTGGTTATGTTTTGATTCTGTTTCAGATAATATCATTCGTCCTGTAAATACAAAATTACGTGCGAATGTCGATTTGATCATTCAGGGAATAAACTTCGTCAATAATTAAATTAAGAATTGACACATTAATATTTTCCTATTGGATAAGCTTTTTGCTTTTCGATTCATTATATTTTATTAATAGTTCCGCACGACGGGCGGGTTTAAATACGAGGCTGTATGAGGGAAAATATTTTGCCACATCTAAAATAAAAACATTCATAGTTAGACTTTTCTATTGTTTAAGACTTTTTATGGGTTTACTTTATCTTTTTTAATTTCTAATCTTTTTTTATTAATTCAATATTTATTTTACTTTATTTATTGCTCTGCACAACGGGCGGGTTTTGATGCTAGATGGTGATATTAAGTTATAAATATATTTTGAAAACATTATGATACAAAAGTTTAGTCACTTTTCATTGTTTTGAGTCTGAGTTCTGAATTATTCAGCACGACGGGCAGGTCTGAATAGTAGGCGATTTAGGCAAACTATTTTGTCAAAATAATATAGAAATATAGAAATTTAAACTTTATATGGGTTTACTCCATTCATTTTTAATTCATATTCCTTTTATCTTATGAATTGAATACAAATTTAATAGAATGAATTGTTCCGCACGACGGGCGGGTTTACATGCTAGCATATTCATAGTTTGTTACGTGGTTGTGTTCTAAATTATTCCGCACGACGGGCAGGTCCATATATGAGGCGGATTGAGGGATAATATTTTGTCAAATTTAAAATAAAAATATTCTGATTTAGATTTTTTATTGGTGAACGTATATACAGGTTATATTTTTTGCTTTTTTATTTGTATTCAGTTTATTTTATGGATTGAATATGAATTTTACTTTATGAATTGTTCCGCACGACGGGTGGGTTCAAATCTATATATATATCTATATATATAAAAGAGATCCTCTGTGTGTGTGTGTGTCTGTGTGTCTGTTCAACCCTCCTTGGTCCATTTTCTATCAGCTATTATTTGGCCACCACTTGGCCTACCCGCTCAAGATTTATACCATCACGTTGGAAATCTTCTTGTCTACACTTCAGATTAAATTTTAAATTTCAAAAATGAAATCAAAAAAAGTTATAGCGGTGAAAAGACAAAATGAACCCTGAAAAATGCGAAAATTTTGGTCAATTTTCTGAAGACTACTCCTCCTAAACCAACAATGGTACAACTATAAAAATTATACCACTGTGTAGAAAATTTTCTGTTCTACTCAACGAATTAAAATTTCTACCCAAAAATTAAATATAAAACATGTAAAATGGAAGAAAAATCAATCTACATTCAAAATTTTATTTAAACTCCACGCGTCCGATTTTCTATACTTTTTTCTCTATTTCTCAAAAACTAATGATCACACATCTAAATAAATAATACCATCATGCTGTTAATTTTGTTTGCTACAGCACGGTATAAGTTTTAATTTTCCAAAGTGTATTAAAAAAAAGTTAAGGCGGTGTGAAGTGTAAATGACAAAAAAGCAAAAAGGCAAAATTAGCACAAAAAACGTGAATATTTTGGTCAATATTCCGCTATCTATTCCTCATAAACCAGCAATGGTACAGCTATAAAAATTATACTATTGTGTAGATAATTTTGTGTCCTACAAGAAAAGTTATAATTTATACCCGCAAATGATACAAAAACGTGTAAAATTGGCAAAATTCGCAAATACATCCAAAATTACACTTGAACACCGGGTGATTAAAATTAATTCATTTTTCTACCTATTTCTCAGGAACTATTTGTCACACATTACAATAAAGTATACCATCGTGCTAGAAATTTTGTTTTCTACAATACGGTATAATTTGTAATTTTCCAAAGTGTATCTAAAGGAAGTTACGGCGGTGTAAAGTCAAAAGGACATATTGCCAATTTGACAGCTATTATGCGCACTTGCGATTACACAGGAATATACTACTGTGTAGATAATTTTGTGTTCTACAAGATGAGTTATAATTTATACCCACAAATGATACAAAACACGTGTAAAATTGGCAAAATTCGCAAATACATCCAAAATTACACTTGAACACCGGGTGACTAAAATTAATTCATTTTTCTACCTATTTCTCAAAAACTAATTGTGACAAATTAAAATGAATTATACCATCGTGCTAGAGATTTTGATTTCTACAATACGGTAGAATTTTTAATTTTCCAAAATGTATCTAAAGGAAGTTACGGCGGTGTAAAGTCAAAATGTCATGTTGCCAATTTGACAGCTATTATGCGCACTTGCGATTACACAGGAATATACACTGATTTAATTTCACTGATGTCCAATCACAATTTACGCACTTGCGATTACACAAGAATATACTACTGTGTAGAGAATTTTGGCTTCTACAATATAAGTTATAATTTATACCCACAAATGATACAAAAAACGTGTAAAATTGTCAAAATTCTCAATTACATCCAAAATTACACTTGAACACCGGGCGACTAAAATATATTAATTTTTCTACTATTTCTCAGTATATATTTGTTACACATAAAAATAAATTATACCATCGTGCTAGAAATCTTGTTTTCTACAATACGGTATAATTTGTAATTTTCCAAAGTATATCTGAAGTAAGTTACGGCGGTGTAAAGTCAAAAGGACATATTGCCAATTTGACAGCTATTATGCGCACTTGCGATTACACAGAAATATACTACTGTGTAGATAATTTGTGTTCTACAAGATGAGTTATAATTTATACCCACAAATGATACAAAAAACGTGTAAAATTGGCAAAATTCTCAAATACATCTTACACTTACACATAAAATTACACTTGAACACCGGGCGACTAAAAATAATTAATTTTTCTACTATTTCTCAGTAACTATTCGTTATACGTGAAAATAAATTATACCACCGTGCTAGAAATTTTGTTTTTCTACAATACGGTATAATTTGTAATTTTCCAAAGTGTATCTAAAGGAAGTTACGGCGGTGTAAAGTCAAAATGTCATGTTGCCAATTTGACAGCTATTATTACTTGCGATTACACATGAATATACACTGATATAATTTCACTGAAGTCCAGTCATATATTATCCGATATATTTATTAGGAATAATACGTAGCAGAATATAGATTGCATAATATCATATCGGCTGTGATATCAAGGGCTGTAATATCGGTGTAATCCAAAAAATAACAACTGTATGAATATGATGCGTTAGTGGAAGCATTAACCGGGAATTATGAGATAATATGATAATGGTGTATAATTATATCGCATTATGTAACAAATGTTAATTTAGCTGCCTTACAGTTTGGTCCCGATACTATATTGGCGGGTTGAGAGATAAATATTGGTGGGCCGCGTGTTTGGGACCCCTGGGGTAGATAATCTCAGTCTTCTGATTACAAATTATGATCGAATCAGTATATTTTGTGATCACAAACAAATAAGTTAAATCACCTCAGACTAGGCTGAGTGCGGTCAAGATTGAATGGTTGGGTTGGGTTGGTAGGTTTGACTCAGGTTATATTGGGTTTCAATGATAGCGGAAAATATATAACTTTTAGCAATAAAAATTATAGCGGTTAAAGTAAAATAGTACTTAGGCAAATGATATTGGGGAATTATGTTAAGTAATAAATATAGTTTAGAAACATTCTGATGAAAAGATTGCATCATCTTTCATTGTTTGTTTCGTGTTTTTGTTCTGAATTATACCACACGACGGGCAGATATATATATCAGGCGGGTTGAGGGATAATATTTGTCAAAATAAGAACAAAAATATTCACATTTAGACTTTTATATTGGTTAAGATATTTATAGGTTACATTTTTTGGTTTTCAATTTGTATTCATCGGATTCTTATGGATTTGATATGAATTTTATTGTATGAATTGTTCCGCACGACGGGCGGGTTTAAAAAATTGTTTTTAGTTCATTTTTTCAAATGGTTCATTTAAAAAAATGTAATTTTTTTTTAAATAAAAATGTTCCGCGGGCAGCAACTATAGACAATAGATCGTTCAATTTCCCCTGTAGAATTAATCCATACACAAAACCAATGGATTTGACTTCAAATATGATTTTCATTGTATGAATTGTTCCGCACGACGGGCGGGTTTAAATAAAGTGTTTCCATTTTTTAGTTCATTTTTTCAAATGTTTCATTTAAAACAAGGTATTTTTTTTAAATAAAAAGGCTCCGCGGGCAGCAACTATAGACAATAGAACGTTCAATTTCCCCTGTAGAATTAATACATACACAAAACCAATCGATTTGACTTCAAGATCCAGAACGGATCGTGTTCGAGCTCTGATTTATTCAGCACGACGGGCGGGTTTAAAAATGACTCAGGCGGACTGAGGGGAAATATTTTGTCGAAATAAAAATAATTAAACTTAGAATTTTCAATTGATTATTATTTCTATGAGTTTACCCTAATTCATTTATAATTTTCCATTTTTTTATGAATTGAATATGAATTTCATGTTATGAATTGCTCCGCACAACGGGCGGGTTTTAATGCTATATATATACATAAAGAAGAAATTATCTGTCTGTCTGTGTATGTATGCTCAAATATGAGGTGACATAATTGCGCTGGTTCATGGTTCGCTGGTTCAATGATCAGGGGCTTCAAACGCAAACGAAGCGATGGCTCATTTTTATGAAATAAAAATGTCCCGCGGGCAGCAATAAAACGTTCAATTTCACCGTGTAGAATAAATTCATATACAATACTAATGGATTTGACTTCATGAACCAGAACGGATGGTGTTCGAGTTCTGAGTTATTCCGCACGTCGGCCGGGTTTAAATATGAGGGGAGCTGAGTGGAAATATTTTGTCAAAATAAAATTAAAAATAATGAAATTTAGATTTTTTAATTTATTAAGGTTTTTATGAGTTTGCCTTATTTATTTTTAATTTGCAATATTTTTATGAATTGTTCCGCACAACGGGCGGGTTTTAATGCTAGTATATATATAAAAGAAATTATCTGTCTGCCAGTGTGTATGTATGCTTGAATATGAGGCGGCATAATTGCGCGGGCTCAATGGTATAGATCATGGGCTTCAAACGTAAACGAAGCGATGGATCATGTGTATGAAATAAAAATGTCCCGCGGGTAGCAACTATAGACAACATGACGTTCAATTTAACCGTATAGAATGAATTCATATACAAAACTAACGGATTTGACTTCAAGATCCAGAACGGATCGCGTTCGAGTTCTGAATTATTCCGCGCGTCGGGCGGGTTTAAATATGAGGCGGATTGAGGGAAAATATTTTGTCAAAAAAAATTAAACTTAGACTTTTCAACTGATTACAATTTTATGAGTGTGCCCTTTTTCATATTTAATTTTTCTATATTTTTTATGAATTAAACATGAATTTCATTTTAAGAATTGTTCCGCACAACGGGCGGGTTTTAATGCTAGTGTATCTATAAAGAGTGGGTTTAAATGATAGCGAGGTATATGATATTTTGCTAGCAGTAAATATTCTAGCGATAAAAGTAGAATAGCTCTTAAGCAAATGATTTTGGAGAATGATGTGAACCTTTAGATATATCTTGCGATCTGATGATATATATATTAGGAATAATACGTAGCAGAATATAGATTGCATAATATAATATCGGCTGTAATATCAAGGGCTGTAATATCGGTGTAATCCAAAAAATAACAACTGTATGAATATGATGCATTAGTGGAAGCATTAACCGGGAATTATGAGATAATATGATAATGGTGTATAATTATATCGCATTACGCAGCAAATGTGAATTTAGCTGCCTTACAGTTTGGTTCCGATACTATATTGGCGGGTTGAGAGATAAGTATTGGTGGGCCGCGTGTTTGGGACCCCTGGAGTAGATAATCTCAGTCTTCTGACAAATTATTATCGAATCAGTATATTTTGTGATCACAGACTAATAAGTTGAATCACCTCAGACTAGGCTCAGTGCGGTCAAGATTGGATGGTTGGGTTGGGTTGGGTAGGTTTGACTAAGGTTATATTGGGTTTTAATGATAGCGGAAAATACATAAATTTTAGCAATAAATATTATAGCGGTAAAAGTTAAATAGTACTTGAGCAAATAATGTTGGGGAATCATGTTAAGTAATAAATATAGTTTGGAAACATACTGATGAAAATATTTCATCATATTTCATTGTTTGTTTCGTGTTTGTGTTCTGAATTATACCACACGACGGGCAGATTTATATATCAAGCGGGTTGAGGGATAATATTTGTCATAATAAAAACAAAAATATTCACATTTAGACTTTTCTATTGGTTAAGATATTTATAGGTTACATTTTTTGGTTTTCAATTTGTATTCATTATATTTTATGGATTTGATATGAATTTTATTGTTTGAATTGTTCCGCACGACGGGCGGGTTTAAAAAAGTGTTTTTAGCTCATTTTTTCAAATGGTTCATTTAAAAAAAGGTAATTTTTTTAAAATAAAAGTGCACCGCGGGCAGCAGCTATAGACAATAGAACGTTCAATTTCCCCTGTAGAATTAATCCATACACAAAACCAATGGATTTGACTTCAAATATGAATTTTATTGTATGAATTGTTCCGCACGACGGGCGGGTTTAAAAAAAGTGTTTCCATTTTTAGTTCATTTTTTCAAATGATTCATTTAAAAAAAAACTTATTTTTAATAAAAATGCTCCGCGGGCAGCAACTATAGACAATAGAACTTTCAATTTACCCTGTAGAATTAATCCATACACAAAACCAATGGATTTGACTTCAAGATCCTGAACGGATCGTGTTCGAGTTCTGAATAATTCAGCACGACGGGCGGGTTTAAAAATGACTCAGGCGGACTGAGGGGAAATATTTTGTCGAAATAATAATAATTAAACTTATAATTTTCAATAGATGAATATATTCATGAGTGTACCCTATTTCATTTTTATTTTTCCATATTTTTTATGAATTGAATATGAATTTCATGTTATGAATTGCTCCGCACAACGGGCGGGTTTTAATGCTAGGATATACATAAAGAAGAAATTATCTGTCTGTCTGTGTATGTATGCTTGAATATGAGGTGACATAATTGCCCTGGTTCATGGTTCGCTGGTTCAATGATCAGGGGCTTCAATCGCAAACGAAGCGATGGCTCATTTTTATGAAATAAAAATGTCCCGCGGGCAGCAATAAAACGTTCAATTTCACCGTGTAGAATGAATTCATATACAAAACTAATGGATTTGACTTCAAGAACCAGAACGGATGGTGTTCGAGTTCTGAAATATTCCGCACGTCGGCCGGGTTTAAATATGAGGCGGGCTGAGTGAAAATATTTTGTCAAAATAAAACTAAAAATAATGAAATATAGACTTTTTAATTGATTAAGGTTTTTATGAGTTTGCCTTATTTATTTTTAATTTCAATATTTTTATGAATTGCTCCACACAACGGGCGGGTTTATATATATATATAATATAATCTATATATATATATATATATCTATATATTTAAAAGAGATCCTCTGTGTGTGTGTCTGTGTGTGTGTGTGTGTGTCTGTCTGTCTGTCCCATCCTTCTTGGTCCATTTTCTATCAGCTGCTACTCGGCCATCACTTGGCGTACCCGCTAAACATTTGTACCATCACGTTGGAATTTTTTTGTCTACACTTAACACTAAATTTATAATTTTAAAAATAAAACCAAAAAAAGTTATAGCGGTGAAAAGACAAAATGAACCCTGAAAAATGCGAAAATTTTGGTCAATTTTCTGAAGACTACTGCTCCTAAACCAACAATGGTACAACTATACAAATTATATCAATGTGTAGAAAAAAAGTTGTTCTACTCAAAAAACTATAATTTATACCCAAAAATTAAATAAAAAACATGTAAAATGGAAAAAAATTCAATCTACATTCAAAATTTTATTTAAACTCCACGCGTCCGATTTTCTATATTTGTTTATCTATTTCTCAAAAACTAATTATCACACATCTAACTAAATAATACCATCATGCTGGAAATTTAGTTTACTACAACACGGTATAATTTTTAATTTTCCAGCGTGTATACAAAAAAGTTACGGTGGTGTGAAGTGTAAATGACAAAAAAGTGTAAAAGTCAAAAAGGCAAAATTAGCACAAAAACGTGAATATCTTGGTCAATATTTCGCTATCTATTCCTCATAAACCAGCAGTGGTACAGCTATAAAAATTTTACCATTGTGTAGATCATTTTGTGTTATACAACGAAAGTTACAATTTATACCCACAAATGATACAAAAAACGTGTAAAGTTGGCAAAATTCTCAAATACATCCAAAATTACACTTGAACACCGGGTGATTAAAATTAATTCATTTTTCTACCTATTTCTCAAGAAATAGTTGTCACAAATTACAATAAATTATACCATCGTGCTAGAAATTTTGTTTTCTACAATACGGTATAATTTTTAATTTTCCAAACTGTATCTGAAGGAAGTTACGGCGGTGTAAAGTCAAAATGTCATGTTGCCAATTTGACAGCTATTATGCGCACTTGCGATTACACATGAATATACACTGATTTAATTTCACTGTAGTCTAATCACAATTGACGCTCTTTCGATTACACAGGAATATACTACTGTGTAGAGAATTTTGCGTTCTACAAGATAAGCTATAATATATACCCATAAATGATACAAAAAACGTGTAAAATTGGCAATATTCTCAAATACATCCAAAATTACACTTGAACACCGGGCGACAAAAATTAATTCATTTTTCTACGATTTCTCAATAACTATTTGTTATACATAAAAATAAATTATATCATCGTGCTAGAAATCTTGTTTTCTACTATACGGTATAATTTGTAATTTTCCAAAGTGTATCTGAAGGAAGTTACGGCAGTGTAAATTCAAAAGGACATTATAGTGAGTGGCAACAATTTGTGACCCAGATTGGTCTCAATTGGCATCCCTCATCGAGAGTGTGTGAGCTGCGGTCGTTTGTTGTTTCTCTTTATGAATTGATTTGTGATCATTTAATTTAATTACGTTTGAATATTGTTTTTATGAATCATCGCCTTAATTAATGTTTGTAAATTAATGTAATGTTAAGCGCTTTGTGTATTGACGGATTTGTCCTGTATGTGTGACCGTGTTACTGCTGACGTGGACCAATCAACTGATGACACGACATGACCTGACCGACCCTATATAAGCCCGCAGGAAATGCAATACATTCTTATTCTGTTCCACGCCGTGGCCGGTGTTTGTATACTTGTGGAGTCTAAGCGTTACAAGTGGTGACCCTACGACGTTCTATCATTTTATTTTCATATTATTGGTTCATATTCAATTCCGTTCCCTGTATTTTCGCTGCTTACTTATCCTCTGGTCATTTTCTCCGTTATTTAATTTTCATTGCCCTCATTTTGCGTCACATTATCGTGCTATCACATTCATCCACATCATTTCACCCTCATCATGGAGACGGAATATCCCAAGCCCACACCGCATCGTGCCGACGCCGAGGACGCCGCCACTGAGGACGCCGGTATCCACCATGTCTCAGTCAAGCCACCGCAGTTTGTCGAAACGGACGCTGAGGCGTGGTTCACGGAATCTCCATCGTCCCGCCGAGCATGGTGAACAGGTCCTCTCTGTGTCCTACTTCGGTCCGTATTTCTGCAGCCAACGGCCAGCCCATGACGGTTCATGGCGAGGCCCGACTGCAGATTGCCGTGCCGAAGCTGCGACGCACTTTCACCTGGACTGTACGTTTGCTTACCTGGACGATGTGCTGGTTTTCTCGCGGGATCAGGAGCAGCACAAGCGCGACCTGTCAGCTGTGTTTGAGGTGTTCGAACAGTATGGCCTCCGCCTGTCCCTAGAGAAGTGCTCGTTCTTCCAGACGAGCATCGACTTCCTGGGCCACACTATCACAGCTGACGGAGTTCGCCCTCCGGACGCCAAGATCGCCGCCATCAGCGATTTCCCAGCACCTTCGGATTCTGCCTCTCTCCGACGTTTTCTCGGAATGGTGGGTTTTTACAGGAGAATGATTCCGAGTTTCGCCAAGATAGTCCATCCACTCTCGGAACGGACCAAGATGCAGCCCAACGCCAAGTCCCTCACATTAGATGACGAAGAGAGAGCGGCATTCGTCGCTATCAAGGAGGCGCTGGAGAACGCGTGCACTCTTCCACATTCGCTGCCCAAGTGCTCACACCTGCAGCTCGTCACCGACTGTTCGTCCACGGCCGCCGGCGCGGCCCTGCATCAAATGGTCGACGGCAGCCCACAACCGGTATCTTTCTTCTCAAAGAAGCTGTCCGTGGCGCAAAGGAAGTATTCAGTGTACGACCGCGAGCTGCTGGCCGCCTACTACGCCGTGCTGCATTTCCGGCACCACCTGGAGGGTCGATCGGTGACGCTGCTGACCGACCACAAGCCGCTGGTGTCAGCGTTCAGCAGTCCCAACGTGGCCAAGTCTGACCGTCAGCAGCGCCACTGGTCGTACATCACCGAGTACGTGTCGGATGTGCAGCACATCAAGGGCGCTGACAACATGGTCGCGGACTGTCTTTCACGCAGCGTGAACGCTGTCGAAATCGATGTCTGCGACCTGCCGGCCATCGCACGTACACAAGCAGATGACGCTGAGACCCAGACTGCTGCTGCTTCGCTGACGCCGGTGAAGACGTCAGGAGATCTTCCGTTGTTGTGTGACCTGTCGACTCCACACCCCAGACCGTTCCTGCCCGAGAAGTGCCGCTTACCTGTGTTCAATCAAATGCACAGTCTGTGCCACCCAGGTATTGCGGCCAGTGTCAAGATGATAAAATCTCGGTATGTCTGGCCGAAGATGGAGTCAGATATCAAGTCGTGGGTCCGCGCCTGCACCGCGTGCCAACAGGCCAAGATAACCAGGCACACCAAGTCGCCACGGATAGAATTCGACGTTCCAAGTACACGCTTCGAGTGCGTCCACTTGGACATAGTGGGACCGCTTCCGCCGGCCACGTCGCGCTACCACCTGCAGTCGACACCCTACCGCTACTTGTTAACCTGTATCGACAGAGCCAGCCGTTGGTCCGAGGCCGTGCCGCTGACGGAAATCTCTGCCGCGTCCGTCGCTGAGGCCTTCATGTACCACTGGGTATCCCGGTTTGGTGTGCCACTTCGTGTGGTGACTGACCGCGGTACCCAGTTCGAGTCGGAGCTGTTCCGTGAACTTTCCGCCCTGGTCGGTTTCCACCGTGTGAGGACTACGGCATACCACCCGCAGTCAAACGGCCTCGTGGAAAGACTCCATCGGGTGATTAAAACAGCTTTAACAGCTCGGCGACAGGACTGGCTCTCGTCACTGCCGGTGGTGATGCTGGGTGTGCGACTGCTGCCGACTGAGTCAGGTATTTCTCCTTTCACAGCTGTCACTGGCGGATACCTGCTATGTCCCAGAGTCCCGACGGGCGACACCGTCTCGACCAGGACGCAGCACCAGTTTGTGATGGAGTTGGCCCGGAGGATGCAGGAGGTGGATTTCCACAGCATGTCGGCCGGTACAGTGCACGGTACGTCTCCGTCTTATGTGCCGGCTAAGCTGATGTCCTGTGAGCAGGTGTGGGTTCGTGTGGACCGAGTGCGAAGACCGCTAGAGGCGCCTCACCGCGGTCCGTTCCGCGTCGTTTCGAGGTCTCCGAAGGTGTTCAAGATCGCCCTACCAACTGGCGGGTCGGAGACTGTGTCAATCGACCGCCTCAAACCGGCCGTCGTTCCAGCCGCAGTGTCTGCCGCCAAACTGGCGCCGTCCGCACCTCCCACACCAGCTCCGAGGACTGCAACCGCCCCGCCTCCTACCCCTGTACCGGCGCCTCGTGCCTCTCCGCCACCACAGCTGCCACCGCAGCCGCCACCACAGAAGACCACCCGGCCAGGTCGGAAAGTCCGGTTTAAGGTAGACCCAGACTTTGACTATTCTTGACCATACCCTTGATTTCGAGACTGACGTTTTGATTTGACTTATCTCTATAGTTTTTTCGTGTTCCGTCCATTGCTGATTTTGTTGCATTTGTCGCATTGTCTCCATTTATATTTCTAGGTTTATTCGTGTATACCTTTAACACCCACGTCTCACGTTTCTGCACGGGCTACTCCGTATATCTGCTGTATGCCAGAGTAGGCCTGTGTAGTACAGTGGGGCGCACGTCGTTCACTGCTGCTTCCTGCGTGCTGATGTTATTGTGCAATATTTCATATAGTGTTTATTGTTATATATTTGTTATACATATGTCCTCATCATCATTTTTTCATCATCATGATCATCATCACCGTCATCACCATTAGTTTGTATGTGTAATCAGCTGGTGCAGTGCGTGAACGTACGCCGTGTGTATTCTCTCGTGTGTCTTATGTATCATGTACCTTGTCCGTGTATCGCCCAGCTCCGCTCTGGTAGGGGGAGTCCTATAGTGAGTGGCAACAATTTGTGACCCAGATTGGTCTCAATTGGCATCCCTCATCGAGAGTGTGTGAGCTGCGGTCGTTTGTTGTTTCTCTTTATGAATTGATTTGTGATCATTTAATTTAATTACGTTTGAATATTGTTTTTATGAATCATCGCCTTAATTAATGTTTGTAAATTAATGTAATGTTAAGCGCTTTGTGTATTGACGGATTTGTCCTGTATGTGTGACCGTGTTACTGCTGACGTGGACCAATCAACTGATGACACGACATGACCTGACCGACCCTATATAAGCCCGCAGGAAATGCAATACATTCTTATTCTGTTCCACGCCGTGGCCGGTGTTTGTATACTTGTGGAGTCTAAGCGTTACAACATATTGCCAATTTGACAGCTATTATGCGCACTTGCGATTACACAGGAATATACACCGATTAAATTTCACTGAAGCAAAATCACAATTAAGAATGCATCATATTAGCTCCAAGCATGGATGGTGTGGTTTTATTGGGTACAGTTTAATTAATGATACACTATACTGAATAGAAAGTCATTATTGTCCTTAATTACGAGCGAGCGATAGCGAGCGAGTTCATACTTGGTGTTACTAGAAAAATGAGTGTGAGCGGCCCGCCGGCCCGCCGGCCGTGGTCACGCTTTTCAGAGGCTTATATCTCTGGAACCATAAGTCCGATTAACATGCATTTTTTTTTTTTGGGTAGTCTCATCCTTCTTGCCGCGGATGAGACCAAGCCGAATTATGTCAGTGCCCACTGTGGCACGTGGCACGTCCCAAATACCCTCCTACTTTTTCGAAAAACACTTTTTACCCATTTTTCAGAGGCTTATATCTCTGGAACCATAAGTCTGATTAACATGCTTTTTTGTTGTTAGGTAGCCTCATCCTTTTTGCCGCGGATGAAACCAGGCCGAATCAGTGCCCCATGTGGCACGTGGCACATCCCAAATGCCCTCCTACTTTTTCGAAAAACACTTTTTACTCGTTTTTCAGAGGCTTATATCTCTGGAACCATAAGTTTGATTAACATGCGTTTTTTTTGTTGGGTAGCCTCATCCTTCCTGCCGCGAATGAGACTATGCCGAATTATGTCAGTGCCCAGTGTGGCACGTGGCACGTCCCAAGTACCCTCCTACTTTTTCGAAAAACACTTTTTACCCGTTTTCCAGAGGCTTATATCTCTGGAACCATAAGTCCGATTAACATGCGTTTTTTGTGTTGGGTAGCCTCATGCTTTCTGCCGGGGATGAGACAAAACCCAATCATGTCAGTGCTCACTGTGGCACGTGGCACGTCCCGAATGCCCTCCTACTTTTTCTAAAAAAAATTTACCCGTTTTTCAGAGGCTTATATCTCTGGAACCATAGGTCCGATTAACATGCGTTTTTGTTTGTTGGGTGTCACTCCTTCCTGCCGCGAATGAGACTATGCGGAATCATGTCAATGCCCATCGTGGCACGTGGCACGTGCCATATGCCCTCTTATAATTTAGCAGAAAACTTTGCCCATGCACGCAGACAAATGCATTTACGACAAAGTTTGATTACATATGACAACTTCGCGCTCGCTCGTTCATCGCCGAACACGGCGCCTTACTGGTATTTACACATGTTCCGCACGACGGACGGGTAAAATGCTACTGGGAACAAAGTAAACTAATGAATTTTACTGTGTAATTTAATTGGTTTAATTTAATTGGTAGTAGCATACGCTTAAGTTGCATAAGGATATGGGTTGTAATATCATGCAATGCTAACTATATGCATATGATGTGTTAGCGGAAGCATAAATCTGGAATTATAGAGATGACGGAAAGTTTCATTGTTTTGATAGTGTTACACTTCTGAATTACTACACACGAAGGACGGGTGAGAATTTGAGCAGTGTCGAGGGAATAAACTTCGACAATAATTAATACAAGAATTTACAAATTTGACTCTTTCTATTGGTCGTTTTTCATCAATTTTCTTTGTGTTTGTTTCGTGTTTGAGTTCTGAATTATTCCGCACGACGGGCAGCTTTAAATATGAGGCGGGTTGTGGAAAAACATGTTTTCTAAATTGAAACATAAATTTCACATTGAGACTTTTATATTGGCTGAAACGTTTCTATGGGTTTTTTTTCAATTTGCACTAATTTTTTTATGAATTGAATATTAATTATATTCTATGAACTGTTCCGCACGACTGGCGGGCTTAAATGTATATATAAAGAGTGGGTTTAAATGATAGCGAGGTATATGATATTTAGCTAGCAGTAAATATTCCAGCGATAAAAGTAGAATAGCTCTTAAGCAAATGATTTTGGAGAATGATGTGAACCTTCAACTATATTTTGCGATCTGATGATATATGTATTAGGAATAATACGTAGCAGAATATGGATTGCATAATATAATATCGGCTGTAATATCAAGGGCTGCATTATCGATGTAATCCAAAAAATAACAACTGTATGAATATGATGCATTAGTGGAAGCATTAACCGGGAATTATGAGATAATATTATGGAGAAAAAAATCATTTATATACTAAAAAAATTCATTGTTATTTTGTATTTACATTTCGAAATTATTCCTGACGACGGGCGGGCTCAAGTATGAGGCGGGTTGACTGAATAATATGTCGTCAATTATTTGAATAAGAATATGCAAATTCAGAACAGGAATTTTCTATTGGTATAGATTTTACAATTTATAGTTTTCTATTAGACTGGCTGTTTGCATTTAAATATGTATTACTTTTGTTTTATTAATTGTTCCGCACGACGGGTGGGTTTAAAAATTAAATGTTACCGTGTAGAATGAGTTCATATACAAAACTCACGGGCTTGACTTCAAGATCCAGACTCACTAATGAAAATGTGAATTAAATGGTGTATAATTAAATCACATTATACAATAAATGTGATTTAACCATTCTTACAATTTGGTTTCTATACTATAATGGCGAGCTGCGAGAAAAGTATTGGTGGGCCGCGTGTTTGAGACCCCTGGCGTAAATAATCTCAAACTTCTGATTAGAAATTATGATTGAATCGGTCCATTTTGTGATCACAAACTAATAAGTTGGATCACCTCAGATTAGGCTGGGTTAGGTCAAGATGGGGTGGTTGGATTGGGTTTGGTATTTTTGGGTCAAGTTATTTTGGGTTTAAATGATACCGAAATATATGATGGCGGTTAAAGTTGCGGTAGCGGTAAAAGTAGAATAGTACTTGAGCAAATTATGTTGGGGAATGATGTTAAGTTCTAAATATGTTTGGGAAACATTCTGATGAAAAGTTTTCACCATTTTTAATTGTGTTTGTTTCGTGTTTTATTTCTGAATTATTCCGCACGACGGGGTTTGAATATGAGGCGGGTTGAGGGGAAATGTTTTGTCAAAATTAGAACAAAAATGATTAAATTTGGACTTTTCATTTGGTTCAGATTTTTATGAGTTTACTTTTTTTTAATTTGCAAAATATTTTTCATGAAAAAAGTATGAATTTTATTACATGAATTGCTCCGCACAAAGGGCGGTTTTTCATGCTAATAGAAAAGAATATATCTACATTCAGCAGCACACATCATTCTGGTATCACGTTGTAAAATATGATTTACGACTGTTACTCAGGGTCATATTCGGGTAGAAAGCATGCATATACGCTGTTCAACTGGAAAACCCACATGACCATGATATATTCAGCTATATCGCGTACACTGGCCATTTGAGGTGCGCTGCGATTCTGAGAACAAAACTCAATTTGCCCAAGTATTTGTGGTCTTTGTGGCTCACACTTGCCGTCTGATAAACCAGTCATGTAGAAACTCACCGACACATACACACACATTTGCATACACATACACACCAGCACGTATTCACACAAGCATACTCGCACACATAAACACACCCAGCTCAGTTAATTTAAAAAATTAGGGTGACCATTTGTTGCAAACGCAACTTTTGTATCATAGAATCTGTTTGTCATAAGGAGCCCAAAAATCAATGTTTCATTTATCTGAAATAAGTACTAATAAGTTATAAATGCAACTTTTTGTTTTTAGCGCAACTTTTTCATTTTTAAGATCAACTATTTAGAATTAGGACAATTTTGAACTTTTAGAACAATGATTTCACACTATCCAGAATAATTGTTAGTTGTAAAGGTGTCCAATGCAGCAAATGTTCATATTGCATTGTCAACATAAACTCGATAAACATGTATCTGGAAAGTGGGTGAACATTGTGTTCGTGTGTGGTGCTAGACATCCTGCGTGTGCATAGCACCGCATACGGACACACATATAGACACAATACAGACAATCACTATATAATATAGACATAAATACTGGAATTACTCATTATACTCATTAAAACATTTGTGTATGTACATGTCTTATATAGTATTTAAACAACAAAATGAACTGTTTGGGCTCAATCTAGCATAATCATTAATCTATTTTATCGGTAAATATAGATGTAATGTTGAAATATGGAATGCAGGGAGGGTTTAAATGCTAGGGGATATATGATAGGTGTCATATTAGACTTGTAACCCAACAAAAAAGCAACAAAATACATCCAGGTTCTTTGCCTAGAATTATAATAATGTCTAGAACTATAATTAAAGTCACATGTCTATAATTATAATGACGTTGACCAATAGGGATGAAAAACACCTATTCCTAACATATGCATGTAATACAATATGGCAATTTATAGCAAATTTGTAAAGCTCAATAATTAAATTGGACTTTTTTATGGATTTCAATTTTAGCTGTTTGATTTGTATTCCCTTTTTTATGAATTCACCCGCACGACGGGCAGGTTTAAATGCAGGTTATATCGGACTTAAGAGATAGCGGAATATATAACGTTGGCTGTAAATATTATAGTGGTAAAAGTAGAACAGTACTTGAGCAAATGATTTTGGGGAATGATGTTGAGTTATAAATATATTTTGGAAACATTCTGATGAAAATGTGTCATCATTTTTTTTCATCTTTATTGTTTGATTCGTGTTTGAACTCTTAATCATTCCGAACGACCGGCATGTTTAAATATGAGGCCATTTGAGGGAAAATAGTTTGCCAAAATATAAATATTCACATCCTGACATTTCTATTGGTTAAGACTTTTCAAGGGTTTACTATTTTCTTTTTTAATTTGTATTCTTTTTCCATTATGAACTGAATGAGTTGCATTGTATGAATTGTTTCGCACAACGGGCGGGTTTTAATGCTAGTATACATAACATACGGTACATACAAATATATATATATATTTGTATGTACCGTATGTTCTTGAATCATCAATATATATTTATATTTGATACTATGTTACTTATACATTTTATTCTTATATCATGATTTAGTTATTACTATGTACATTTCTCGTAAGTTGTTTTTCGTTGTGCACTATTTGAATTCGTATTGTAGCAAACGGTTAGAGGTGAGGATTCAGAGACCAGAGCGTCGGTCTTGCGCACGCATATGAATCTCACTGTTTACGTTAGCTTGCATAAAAGCAGTAGGAGGCCAGGCGTTGGTCTTGTGCATGCACATACTTTTATCACTGTAACCACAGTAGGTACCAACGCTGATTGGTGTCAGATGCTTGAGTGATATGGAAACTGCTTGTATATTAACCAGCATGGAGACGCATGAGGTCCTGAGGTCCTGTCCAGCTGGTAGCTGGATAGTGTAGTAGGCGGCGCTAGTTAGCACTATAATAAGTGGTTGGATTTCACCATTAGGGGACTACACAATAGAGACGGAGACTGAACACCAGGAAAACTAGGAGACAGGAGACAGAATATGACTAGGCTAGGAGATAGATATAAGTTATTCGCAATACAAATCTTCTACAATTTTACTGTATTTCTGAATCGGACAGCAAGAGTAATCGCGGTACACAATTCTAATATGCCCGCTCCACGTCTTTTTGACCAAAAACAGAGAACATCTTCAACATCACCAGAAAACTGTTACATTCGGTGCCGTACTCCACGGCCAACACCTCTGTTACACACCGCTATGATATTTACTACCAAAATTATCACATATTTCGCTATTATTTAAACCCACTATAACCTGGCCCAAGCCTACCAAACCCAACCCAACCATCCCATATTAACCTAACCCAGCCCAATCTGTGGTGATATAACTCATTAGTAATTTTTGACTCCGTGGTGTAGTGGTTAGCACAACCGCCTCACAAGCGGAATGTCCGTGGTTCGTAACCCGGCGGAGCAGAATTTCTCGGACGAATTATGTAATCCAACAGCCTCTGTCCACCCAGCAGTAAATGATGGTACCAGACATCAGACATGTGTTGTGTCATGCATTCTGGGAAGGTGGCTCTCAAATACGTCTTACGCCCTTGTGGCGTCATAGCGTGGAGAGGGTGTTGGTAGACATTGCTACGCCAAAGTTGACAAACCGCGATTGCCAACGACACCGGAAACGCTCTGTCTATTGCGTTAAATTCGCTTAGTCTTTACAAAGACCGGACAATGCGTTGAATTCGCAACTGACAATTCGCCTTTAAAAAGGCGGTGTGGATGATTCGCTAATTAAATGTTCTTAAAAGAGCAGCTTGATGAATTTAGTCGATTATCAGAAAACACGAGTTTTCTCGAACAATATATTGTCGCCGTCCACAAAAAATACAAATAGTCGTCGATGACACACACAGATCGACGATACACACGGGTTGATACAAACAGCAAAAATTAGCGAGTCGAATAGGGCGAGATCTTGAGGCACTTAACAGCGAGCGATGAGCGGTCCCTCACAGCGCTCTGCGCGTGACTAAGTGTATTTCGGATTTATGTCAGTATCGGACAATTAGCGCGCTCACCGGAAGTTGTCCGATACTCACATAAATCCGCGCTGCATGGGTCTACTTGCGCAATGCGCAGAATGATATGATGTACAGGGAACGCGACGCGAGACAACAATTGCACACATCAAGCAATGCACAACACACTCAATTACATAGACATGCCAATAACACACGTGCCACAAATATAGACACGCATGTTTGTGCGTTTATATAGTGATAATAAATAAAACATCATAACACACATATAAACACGAACAAAAAGTGCGCCTATAAAACACAATACATTAATTACCATGACACGAACAAATAATTAAAATATGCAAACGTGCAGCGCCTACAGTGCCCCCTCCCTAGATGTGTCGATGACGAAAGAGACACGTCGATAACGCAAAGGAGGCCGTACTGTGCGACCGCTACGTGTGCGCAGTACGGATTGTGGCAAATCGTTTCTGGACTGTGTTGTAGACGCGTTAGAATATGAGCTGTTGTGTGTCGAAGAAGAGTGTGTATCGATGTGTCTGTGTGTACTCACGTGTTCGGTGGCTGGACCTTGTATCGCCAATTCTGTTGTTTGCGGCTCCTCCAGTGGGTCCTCGCACGGATCCGGTGTTACCCTCAAGTCGTGTGTCGGCAGCGAGGTGTCGTCGATTGAAGCTGGCTTGCAGCGGTCGATCGATATGGTCTCCGTGTGTTCCTTAAGCGAAATCACCATATGTTTATCGGATCGCTGTACAATGGCGTATGGTCCGTCGTATGGACAGTCGAGCGGGTAACGGTGGCTGTCGCGCCTCACGAAAACGTGAGTTGCTGACTGAAGGGCCTTTGGCACGAAGGACGGTGCGTTGGAGGGTCGCGGTAAGACGGGACGAAGCTTGCGCATATTGTTGCGGAGAACTGCTGCAAACGACGCTGGATCGACGGAGCTGAGGCGCGTGTCGCTGACTAGCTCACCGGGAAGACGCAGTGTTGTGCCGTACACGAGCTCTGCCGTGCACGCTTGCAGATCGGTCTTGTGTGTCGATCGGATGCCGAGCAGCGCCATGGGTAATGCGTCCATCCATGACGTCTGCGACGCGCGATAGACTGGATTTCATCTGTCGATGAAATCTTTCCACCATACCGTTGCTTGCCGGGTGATAGCTGGTCGTGCGTATGCGCCGACAGCCCAGAACTCAATTCAGTTCAGACCAGAGAGCCGATTCGAACTGGGCTCCGCGGTCGGTGGTGATCGTGTCAGGAACGCCGAAACGTGACACCCACTGATGGACGAACGCACGTGCGATGGTCACATTTTTTATGTCGGGCAGAGGCATGGCTTCCGGCCAGCGTGTGAAGCGGTCGATGCAGGTGAGCAGGTATGTCTGGCCCTGCGACGGTGGTAGCGGTCCAACAAGGTCGACGTGAACGTGGCTGAAACGTTCACTGGGTGTCCCGAATGGTGACACGGCGCTCTTTGTATGGCGGGTTGGTTCTGCGGTGGCAGCGAGCTGCATGGGGCACACCTTTGTGTTCATAAGCTTCGGCTTATTCCTGTGTAGCAGCTGTCACTTTGGCCTTTAATCTTTAGTTTGTGACCACAAAATTTACACACACTGTTTTGAAGCGAATAAAACTAAAATTAAATTCAAACTTCAAGATTTCAAAATTCAAACTTATATAAAATATGTGTCACCCTAGTGTGTGTGTATCTGCACAATTCAAGCGTCGTACATTTGTACAGCGTACCGCATTAATCCATTTTGTGTGCGTGTGTGTGTGTGTGCTCCGTATTTCTGTGTCAGATGGTTGAACAAAGAGCGGGTGATCTGGCGGCGGTGTACGCCGATTGTGCTCGCGCGCGTACGCAGCTTGGCTGGCAAGCCACACACACGCTCGACCAAATGGTCGCCTCGGCGTGGCACTGGCAGCGCAAAAATAGGCACGGCTACGCGACGCCTCCATCCACCAACGGCGCAACTACTTGTAAACACGAATAGTGTATGTGTGTGTGTGCCGTGTACGTACATGTATGGGTGTGTGTGTGTGTTTATGTCCTATGTACGTTTGCGTATATGTGACCTATGTACGTTTGCATATATATGTCATATGCACGTGTGTCCTGTGCATGTGTGTATGGGCCATTTATGTATGTGTGTGTGTGTGTGTGTGTGTGTGTGTGTGTGTGTGTGTGTGTGTGTGTGTGTGTGTGTGTGTGTGTGTGTGTGTGTGTGTGTGTGTGTGTGTGTGTGTGTGTGTGTGTGTGTGTGTGTGTAATGATGCAGGGTGATTTTGACAGGCATTTCTGCTGTGGAAGTGAGCGCTTACTGGTGTTTGTTCTGTGGAAGGTGTGGTTTTATGTATCGATTGTTCTCTACCGGGCTTCATGATGTACATGAAGACACAGTGTATTGTGTGTTTGTGTCTGTCTGTGTGTCCCATATGTACGTATGCATGACTTTGCGTGTGTTTGTGAATGTGTCATGTGTGTATGGTTCTATGCGTCCTATGTGCGTCCCATGTGTGTCCCATTTGCGTCGTGTGTGTATATGGGTGTGTGTATGTGTGTGCGCGTGCGCGCGCTGTTACAATTGCACAATGTGACGCGGCATGCATTTTTAGTTCATAGACAGGTCGTACAGCTAGTGAGATCAGCTTACAGCTGGTCATTTTACGTGAATGTATTAGACCTTAAAATTCATATGTAACACTTGTGAATATACTAAAATATATTCTATACACGCGCCACACATATTCGAAACAGTTTCCCTATTGATTTTGGTATTTTGTTCCGGTAATAAATATATCCATAACGAAACGACCGCGCTATTAATGTTCAGTGGACGAGTGTGGACCAGAGGATTTGTCGTTTGGCTAATAACACGTATCCAGACGTTAGTGTCGGATGTGAAACACCACAACCTCACTGTGTGTGTGTGTGTGTGTGTGTGTGTGTGTGTATGTGTGTGTTGAGGAGACAATTTGCTCTCAGTTGCTATCTGACCATTGCGCCCGAATTAAGGAACATTGGACACCTCTGTGGGTCAAAATTTTCCCTTTTGGTTTATAGTGGTCATTCGGTCGGAACTCATTGACTACACACATTAGCATACACATACACAGGTTTTTGGTGTTTACGTTGTTTTTGTCGTGTCTCTGGTGTTTCTGGGCTCAATTTTGTTGTGTAAGTTTGCGTTTTATAACCATGTATGTCCGCGCGTGCGTGTGGGTGGGTGTTTTGTGTAATTGGGTGCTTTTAATTTTGTCATGTGTCTAGAAATTACTTCTGTTGCACGCTCTAACTGGTTTGAACACTTCAGCAGGTCGTGTATGCTGGTGTTTGTGTGTGTGTGTGTGTGTGTGTGTGTGTGTGTGTGTGTGTATGTATGTGTGTGTGTGTATGTGTGTGTATGTGTGTGTATGTATGTGTGTGTGTGTATGTATGTGTGTGTATGTATGTGTGTGTATGTATGTGTGTGTGTGTATGTGTGTGTGTATGTGTATGTGTGTGTGTGTGTGTGTGTGTGTGTGATGGCGCATTACTGTTATTGTAATAATAGAAGATAGATAAAAGAAGAAGAAGATAGAAGAAGATATGTGTGTCTGTTGTAGTTTTTCATGTTCTTGCTTTCGTAGCTACGCTGTCCTGCTTGCTTAGGTTGTATATCTGGTGTCAAATTTCGTAGTGGAACTTTTGCAATTAAATCTGCATAGGGCTTTGAGGACACTGTGAATTTTAATGGAAAATATTTGGAAAAGTTGAAAAATATAAATGGCATTGGGGAGCATTGCTGTGAGTGCGTTTGTGCTAAGTTCCTTAGCGCGCCTCTGCCTATTTCGAAGCACGCTTGTAAGTACGCGTGTTCGGATGTCACGTGACGTCAGTATGTTTTTAATATGTACGTTATAAGAGTGTGCGTGCCATTATATATCGGCCTGATTTTAGCTTTGGGTATCGAATCATTTCAAAACAAGAACGGTGTGATACTGGGGTGTCCGCCTTATTAGCGTATACGCCTTGACTCGGATAACTTGAAGATAAATGTCCAAACAAAAATTAGCACAAACATGCATATGAAAAACAGCGATGTGAAACCATAAACGCAGAAAAAACGCATGTATTACATTGAGTTTTTTTGAAAAAATGCAGGAATTATCCTAGCACGGGCTGTTAATGTTTATGGGTCGAGTTGTCTGCGCTGCGTCAACGGTTTTCGATGCGTCCGTTGAGCTTTGTTCCGGGACTCTCAGCTTACGCTGACTCTTTTTTCAGCTCAGGGCTGCACATGTACATGACGAAAGCCATTGCCCCGATGACGAATATGATCGCCAGAGGCACCAACACAGCTGTGGCTGTCTGCAAACAAGCGCAAGTGTGGGGTTCGTTGTATTGCATGCTATTTTGTCTTCATACCTCCACACTGATTACTAGGGTGACCTTTTGGTGCGATAAAAATCCAGAAAAGTTGCACTAAAAATCCTAAAAGTTGCATTGAAAAATTTGTCTTAAACTTTTGCACAAATTTCACTGAATATGCTGCACAAATTTCACTAAAACCCGTAAAAGGTAGTGGAAATCATTTATGAAAAGCATATATTGTGCGGAAAATATATACCTTTTACTTTCCATTCCATAACTATAACTACAATACGTTTTGAGCATTCGCGGTTGTGCTAGGATTGCATAGTTCATTAGCTTCAACTGTCAACTCACTGGTGAAATTTGGACGCCCTAAAGATCGCCAAAAGTTTCGCTCATAAGTTGAGCTCAATACTCGCTAAAATATCACCAATTTTAAATAATAGGGTAAGAAAATTTAAACATTGAAATCACTCCTTAACATTGCACTTTGCGAGCTTCACGTTTTTGTTTCTACTTAATGCATTTTGAATATTCGCGGATGCGCTACGATTGTGTGTTTCACATGCTGTCTATATATATGTATATATGTCAATAGTCTGTCGAGTCTGTCGCACTGATGTCTGGTGGTGACATTTGAGTCTACAATATAATTTCACAAACTCACTCGATGTTAATTTCTTAAATGTTCTAAGGTCTAAATGGATTTTGCAGATAAAACACCATCCGATTATGCGGTAATTATGTTCTAGTGCTGTTGATCTAACTATATAGTTCTAAGATTGCTAGTAAAATTTAATATTTAAAGTGTAATTTTATTACACTAATGAACGTGTCTGTATGAGTCAGTGAGTTATTTCTATATTACTATATAGTCTTTGTCTACAGTGTGTGTAGAAAACAATAATATATATTCCCAGACAGGCGCGCGTGGGCATCACTGCCCCACGCCTACAAGACGTCACAACCCGACAACACTTCCAGCACGACTCCCCCGCTCACACCGTGACATACACACACACGCACACACACAAGCGCATGCCTCACATCCACCGTAACAACCAATCAGCGGCGAGCCGGTCACTCGCTCGCCGCCGCGGGGCATGAACACTTGACAAACACACACACCGACAAAACTATACACACTCGCTCACACACTCTCGCGGGCTATACACAATTCAACCATACACGATCACTAGGGTGACCTTTTGGTGCGCTAAAAATCAAGAAAAGTTGTGCTAAAAAAAAACTAAAAGTTGCGCTAAAAAATTGCACTTAAAATTCTGCATAAAATTCACCAAAAACCCGTAAAAGGGTAGTGAAATCACAAACTTATGAATAATAAACTTTTTGTGGGAAACTGTTGTACGATTTGTACGATTGTACTACTCGTATTTTTACATTACATAACTATTACTACAACACATTCGCGGTTTTTATCATTGGTGGTTGTTCTAGAATTGCATGCTTCATGAGCTTCAACTGTCACCTCACTGGCGACAAGGGTGACATTTGGTTGCGCTAAAAATCGCAAATAGTTGCGCTAATAAGTTGAGCTCAATGTTTCGCTAAAATATCACCAATTTTAAATAATAGGGTAATAAAATTTTAACACTTAAATCACTCCTTAACATTAAACTTTGGGAGCTTCACGTTTTTGTTTCTACTTAATGCGCTTGAGCATTCGCGGTTGCGTTAAGATTGTGTTTCACATGCTTGTCGAGTCTGTCGCCCTGAGGCCTGGTAGTGATATTCAAATCCACAATGTTATTTGAAAGACTCACTGAATATTAATATTCTTAAATGTTCCAAGGTCTTAATGGATTTTGCAGATAAAACATCATCTGATTATGCGGTAATTATATTAAAGTGCTGTTGATCTAATAAGCTGCTCTAAAATTGCTCGAAAAGTACAAATGATAAAGTTTAATTGTATTGCCCAAATGTACCTGTCTATATCAGAGTGATATGTCAAGATTTTATTATCGAATGTATATTATGTGAATGTACGCGTGCATACGAAACATGTCTAGCACCATAAACGAATACAATGTTCACACGTCCCCCAGATACATGATTATCGAGTTTATCTTGACAATACATGAACATTTGCTGCATTGTACAGCTTCACGACTGAAAATTTTCGTTATAGTGTGGAATAATTGTTCTAACACAGTTCACAAAAGTTCAAAAATTGTCCTAAATCCAAATTGTTGCTCTCAAATATGAGAAAGTTGCAAAAGTTGCGCTAATTACAAAAAGTTGCAAAAATTGTCATTTATAATTTGTTTAATATGTATATGTATGTATACCTCAGATAAATAAGATATTGATTTTTGGGCTTCTCCGGATGAACAGAGCCTACGATGAAAAAGTTGCATTTGCAACAAAAGATCACCCTAACGATCACACATAGACACACTAACACGTTCACACACTCAGACACAATCTCTCACACACACTCTCTCACTGCACACGATCACACCAAATTGTGTCTATATGTGTCCGTATGCGTTGCTATGCACACACAGGATGTCTAGCACCACACACGGATACAATGCACACGCCTTGCGGATACAATGCACACGCCTTGCGGATACATGTCTGACGAGTTTATGTTTAGAATATATGAACATATGCAGCATTGTACAACTTTACAACTGAAAAATATTCCTGATAGTGTGGAATAATTGTTCTAAAAGAAGTGTCCAAAATCCAAATAGTTGCTCTTAAAAATGATAAAGTTGCAAAAGTTGCGCTAAATGCAAAAAGTTGTCAAAAGTGTATACTTGTTTGATAACATACACTTTATAACTTCTTAATAACTCACCTCTATTGGACCTATTCCTCTAATGCATTTCTACCCGTGTTTTAATGTACAAACTAATCAATGATTACTAATCATTGATTAGTAATCATCAATGTACCTTTCGGACCAAACCACTCCTGTTTCTTCCTATTTCCTTATTCCATCTCACTCTTATTTCATCTCACTCTTATTCCATCTCACTCTTATTCCATCTCACTCTTATTCCATCTCACTCTTATTCCATCTCACTCTTATTCCATCTCACTCTTATTCCATCTCACTCTTATTCCATCTCACTCTTATTCCATCTCACTCTTATTCCATCTCACTCTTATTCCATCTCACTCTTATTCCATCTCACTCTTATTCCATCTCACTCTTATTCCATCTCACTCTTATTCCATCCCACTCTTATTCCATCTCACTCTTATTCCATCTCACTCTTATTCCATCTCACTCTTATTCCATCTCACTCTTATTCCATCTCACTCTTATTCCATCTCACTCTTATTCCATCTCACTCTTATTCCATCTCACTCTTATTCCATCTCAATCATATTCCATCTCACTCTTATTCCATCTCACTCTTATTCCATCTCACTCTTATTCCATCTCACTCTTATTCCATCTCACTCTTATTCCATCTCACTCTTATTCCATCTCACTCTTATTCCATCTCACTCTTATTCCATCTCACTCTTATTCCATCTCACTCTTATTCCATCTCACTCTTATTCCATTTCACTCTTATTCCATTTCACTCTTATTCCATCTCACTCTTATTTCATTTGACTCTTATTCCATCTCACTCTTATTCCATCTCACTCTTATTCCATTTCACTCTTATTCCATTTCACTCTTATTCCATCTCACTCTTATTTCATTTGACTCTTAGTCCTTGAAATGCCACTCTGGCAAGTCCGTCTCGGGTATCGACCGTTCAACTCTTTCCGTCTACCATTTCCTCTCAGTTATATATACCTCTTCCGTCTTAATTTTGGAGATACCTATTTTCTTGTTGATCCCTAAACGCATTCACTAAATTCGTATACCTCTAACTTTTCCTTCAAATGTTTTGAAGTAAAGTATAAACTTTAACTGTAAAGTTTTAATGGTTCACACTTTTTGTCATAAATCAATCAATCAATCAATGTATTTGATATAGCGCTAATATGCACAGAAACGCGACAAAATGAAAAAGGCAAACATAACGATGGAGATAAACATGTGACAACAGTAAGAACATATAATGCACACATAGGAACACACACACACACACACACACACACAGACATACACACACATACATAAGCAAAAACATACACATACACATGTGGCCTCATAAGTAAGAATGGGAAAACAAATCACGCGAAATCAGAATCAGACGATCAGACATGCAGGATAAAGAATATACCAGTAAGACTAGAAAGATACAAATATAAAATATATAATATTATAATTGACTGTGCACCGGGAACAGAACAAGCCAGCAATAATGACCGAGTAAAAAAATAGAACAAAATATAAACGCATTAGAGTATTCACAAAGTGGCGAATGGAGTGAGTGAGTGAGTGAGAAACAGAGTCAAAAGAGAGGTCAAATAGATATTGACGAAGCTGATGAGAAAAAGAGTTGAGGGAAGAAGATGCGGTGATGTGAGTATGAAGAGAGTTATAGAGGCAAGGACCAAAGGAGAACAGTCATTTTGAGGACCAGGGAGACTCATTGGTGGCACGAGGACAGTGAAGATGAAGGTTGCGGCGAGAAGAGAAAAAAGTAGTGGGAGTAAGCAGATCAGAGATATAGGAAGGTTGATGAGGAATTCTGTGCTTTTGGTTATTTGCGTTTTGTGAAACCCAGGGGTGTAACTAAGTTATTGGGCGCCGCGAAAATGTGTTGACTAATACCACTCTCCGGGTCTATTTTTAGCCCAAGAATCATTGACATAGCCAGAAATTTGTACTGGATATCCAAAGGATGAATCACAGTAAAACCTCACTGGCATGCTTAATAAATCACAATGGGGTAAACTTCATCCATTTGCGTCTAACCATTGATATCTGGCAGCTCCAATTTTTAAATAAAGTAAAGTATATACACAACAAAAGTGAAAATCATATAGACAAACGCGACAACACTTTATCATCTGATTAAGATGACTGGGAGGACCTGTTATCCTGTTGCAACTGTGCGCAACTAATGTATGTGAAAGTTTTGAAAATCAGTCAAAGCGAGTGTGTGAGAGTGACCACCTGGAAAGTGTTAGGCAGGCATGAAATATTACACTTTTATGCTTTTTGAGTATCGATTGTTCATAAAATTTAACTCACCTTCTCAGCTCTATCCATCTTGTCTTCACCGACGATGTGCTTGTACCGTGGCAAGCCTTTGTCACCGATTGTGGCACTCCTTCGAAATATGAAATATGCTTCTGCAGAGTTGCGTGACTAGCCATATTTCGTGCGCGCGCAACCACAATGTTTCGTATGTGATTCGTGATCGTTTCTGTGAGTTGCAACATACGGACGAAGCGTTGCTTGCTATCGTACTCCTCGGATATTTGGGAAGCCGATCAGTGGCGGTGGTGGGTTTTATATATTGGTGACGGTGCCAACCAGCAGTAACCTACACCTGAGAGAGAGCCCATCATCTCTGTAGTTCAGTGTATTGTAGAAATGCAGATATAGAGAAGAAACACAGTAAAGTATAGTAGTAAGGTATAGTAATAGTATAGTATAGTATAGTAATATATATAGTATAGTATATATATAGTATAGTATAATGTATATAGTATAAAGTAGCGCCAGTATGTATGTAGTGTCAGCACGCCCATGACGTTTGCACGTGCGTGAGTCATTGATGTACGATAGCCTTGCGTCGCGTTAACGTTGTGTGAGCGTGTATGTATGTTGGTGTGTAACTGTGTGAACGTTCATGGTTCAACGTGTCAACCTATGTCGGTCCTTCATGGTTACACGCGGTGAAGCTCGTGACACATGATCCTTGTGTAAGCGTGTATGTATGTCCGTGTGCTAGAGTGGGATGTATGAACGAGTGTACCATTGTCAGCAGTTAGCCTCGTGTTGTGTCCAGTAATATTATTATTATTGAACAAAACGAACAAAGTGACACAGGAAGAGCGCAAGCGCTATAAACTGCATCATGCAGCCCCTGCGCACTTTGAACGTGGAGAATAAGAGAAAGGGAAAAAATACACAAAGACAATATGACACACATAATCATGACAGATCAATACATCACCATCCACACACACACACACACACACACACACACACACACACACACATACATACATACAATTGATATAATACATAAGAAAATGACTAGATCAAAAGAAATTGCACAATATGCTGCACGAGAAGTGCAGAACAACTATTTGACTAGATTAATTCGCAAGAAACACACACACACACACACACACACACACACTAACATAAACGCACTCGCACAAACACACATACACGATAGTCGCACACACACATACACACACATCACAAAACGATCCATAAATAATACAAATATATAAATACATAGGTCAATCTCAAAATAAATCTCAAATAAATGAATAAATAAATAATTTAGGTGGAACTAAACTCGTCAATTTCTCAAAACTTTGTTGGCAGCACTTTTGAATGATCGGACTGTGCTGGCCCTGCACACACCCTCATCCAACCGATTCCACAACCGCACAGAGCTGGCAACGAAACTACGCTTAAACTGATTCGTTCTGCATTTTGGCTCTTGTAGGCAGAGCGAATGTGAATTTACTGCCAGTCGAGTGACCTTAGCAAAGTGTCGCTGATGAGACACAGCACCGTGTAGAGGGTGTCTTTCGTTGGTCAATATCTTGAACAGCATACAAACGTTGGAGTCCCTACGATGACCAAGATTCCAGCATGGATCTCCACCACAGAGGAAGCTGGCAGAGGAGCCAACTCTGTCAATAAGCCAGAGATGAGAATCAGCAGCTGACGACCAAACAGGAGCACAGTACTCGAGAACAGGAAGAACGAAGCAGCGCAAACACGAGGCAGATATCGAACGATCATTGAGTACACGATATGCTTTTCGAAGAATTCCAAGTTTCTGAGAAGCGGAAACCACAAGACGACGAACCTGTTTCTCAAAAGTCAGCCTTGAATCGAATCGAACTCCAAGGATATCGACTGCGTTACATTCTTCCACTGCGCAGCCATTGACCAACAAAGGATCGAACGATGGATTCGATGTGCGAGACCGAGAAACACACAAAAACTTCGAATTTTTTTAGTTAAGCTTCATATTCCAAGCACCATATGGATATTCTGCGCAGGTCTTCGTTCAGTGACCAACTCACATTGGGTCGCCGCTCTGGAGTGTCAACGGTAGCCACCATAGTTACATCATCCACGTAAGCAAAAACAGGATGCGAAGTTAGGCTGAGCAAATCTGATGTGTAGACATTGAACAAGAGAGGACCCAATACACTCCCTTGGGGAACACCCGAGTGAACATCATGCCATTCACTGTGCCTACCATCAACACATACTCTGTGCTTGCGACCTTGAAGGAATTGGGTCATAACTGATAGGACTCTTCCTCCGACCCTGAGAGACTTTAGCTTTCGGATCAGGCCATCGTGATTGACTCTATCGAATGCGGCTGAAAAGTCTAGCTGGACTATCACAGCTTCCTGTCCTCGATCTAGGGCCTGCTGCACAATATGAGTGATGGAGAGCAAGGCGTCCGTGGTGCCGAGATTTTTGCGATATGCGAATTGATTAGGCGGCAGCAAACTGTGTTTTTCAAGGTATTGAGCCAGACGACGACAAACCACATGTTCGAAAACCTTGGATAGCAGAGGTGTTATTGAAATAGGCCGGTATTGACTGGGATCAGATAACGAAGGACCTTTTGGAATTGGAGTGATATTGGCGATTCGGCAGCACGATGGAAAACTGCCGCGCCTAATTAGTCGCCTAAAACGGCACTAAGTTTTGGAGCCAATGCTACAGCAGTCTTCTTCAGAAATAAGGGAAACATACCCAGAGGATCCGTGCCGCCATTGGAGTCAAGAGATTCAAGCAGACTTTTCACTTCCTTAGATCTGAAAGCCACTCCCGTCAACGCAGGTTTATGATATACAGTGTCATCAGTAGATAAAGGACGACGAGAGAGTTTGCTGTCGAAATGACGCATGAGCAAATCTGCTTTCTCAGTCGGACTTGACACCACCTTCCCTGTTGCAGAGAGGAGAGGCGGGAGAGTTGTACGCACACCGTGAATGATGGACTTGAGAGTGGACCACTATTTGTGAGGGTCAGACGTCGACGACAACAATTCTTCGGCAGAACTGTGTCTCTGCCGTTCGGCCTGCCGGTAAGTCGCCGCACAAGAAGCCCTGGCCGTCAAATACTCATTCCAAGCTTCGGAAGTCCTGGACCTGGACCAATGATGGTAAGCTGCCTGTTTTATTTGACGGGCAGAATGGCGATCGGCATTGAACCAGGACTTATCATTGGAACGGAAGGAAAGTTTCTTAACGGGCACCCGACGAGATATGATCGTTGACAGTTGGTCGTTCAATGACGATACAGGGTCGTCGCTACTCAAAATCGGACCTAGACGAATGTTACGCACATCGCTCATTACATTGTCCCAGTTAACACGTGACTTCATGAACACCTCTTTTCTGATCGTATGCACGGGCACAGACTGCCGAAGATTGAGCTGAATGCTCAGAGCAGAGTGATCAGAAGATCCAAGTGGAGCGAGGATGGTCACTTTGACGACATCAGGTACATCAGTGAAAACCAGATCGAGACAGTTGCCGGATGAATGAGTCGGACTGGTAACCAGCTGATCACAACCGGAGATATTGGCAAAATCCAATGCAGCACGACCATGTGAATCAGTCGTGCTTCTAGAAAACCATTCGCTCTGATGTGCGTTGAAATCACCGGCAAAGACAAAGGCCGCTTTACGGTCGTTCTCCTGGATCACAGACATTGCACGAATGAAGCAATCATATATGGAATCGTCCGAGTCCGGGTTGCGGTAGTAGCCGAATATATAATAATTGGTCAACTTTGAACATACACGAATGACAAGGCCTTCATGACAGTCGCATTCGAACTTAATGTACCGGTGAGCAGAAAAGCCATTGCGTACATAAAGCGACATGCCGCGTCTGCGTTTGGAGGCATCACGGTAGATAAGCGCAGGCTCTGAAAATCCAGAAATCAGCTATTCAGATTTGTGGCGAAGACTGGACACAATGGTTTCAGAGCAAATGATGATGTCATGCGACTGGGCAACGAGCGAAATGTCCTGGAGGTTTTTCGCAAGGCCGCGAACGTTTGCGCATAACACCCTACATGACCGCCGCTCAAACACAGGCCCGGGATTTGTTTCGATGTCGCCGCAGAGGAGTAATAAGCCAAAACAGTACAATCCAACGTGAAGACAAAATCGTATCCAAGGACATGCCGAGGTCAATAAATCCATAGAAAACAGTCCGAAAAATGTGAGTGAAAAATCCATGAAACGATGTTTGAGATGGCGGATCAAAAGGTCATTCCTGGAGGTGCCGCCACACCAGGTAAGGCAATTAGTTTGTGGAACCGTGAGTACGCCCAGAAACACGGACCCTGACAGTCACGATGGCAAATAAGGCCGCTGCCACCATCCATCTCCTCACCCTGCCTACTGAGCTTGAGATTGCGGCAAGAAAAGAAGAAAAGAGAGGAAGAGTCTAACGTGCAGCCCGTTAAACAGATGAGAATGGGAACATCGCTGGAAGACTGGGACACACAGCTATGGCAACGAAATTCATATTCCACCCTCGAGCTAAATGGCCGTTGGCTTTAGTTAAAAGCTCATCCGCCCTTTGACAGGTTTTGTATTTCGTCCTGCAGGGTGTTTAGCCACCCTCCGCACTGATAGGAACCAGTGGGGGAGCCGGTTTAGTCGCCGACAACCCGACCACCCATCAGTCGCCTCTTACGACACGCAGGGGTGCGGTGGAGGTATTCTGATCCCCCTCCACAGAGATAAAAACACAGAGATAAATACATTGCAGTTCAGCCAACGTGTTCATTACTGTCGTAGTATAATATATATATATATATATATATATATATATATATATATATATTGTAAACAAAACCAAAACACTAAAATATATTACAGACAGGCGCGCGTGGGCATCACTGCCCCACGCGCGCCTACAAGACGTCACGCCACAACCGCAGCTCAAACAGGACTCTACGCTCACACCGTGTCACACGGGAGCACACACGGACACACATACGCGCACACAGTCCTCACCCGCCGCAACAGCCAATCAGCGGCGAGCCGGTCAATCGCTCGCCGCCGCGGGGCAACCATACTCTACAAACACATACACACACACACACCGAAACAACTGCACACACTCATTTTTCATTTATTGAGTCATTTGTATAGCGCAATATACACATCATGTCTCAATTGCGCTGATATATACATTACACACCACATACATTCATGCACAATCACATGCATATTCAAATATATGTTTCATATTTACAAAGCAGGACAATACAATGCAGGCAGAACGCAGACACACGCACACACACGTACACGCGCCCATCAGCAAATACCTTAGCCGGTTCATCAAGATAGCGATGACACTTATCTTACAGAGAATTCAGCCAGGTACTACCTGTACTAAGCGCACGAAAACATCATACATCACAAACACACCGCACACCTCATATATAAACAATGATGACAGGTAGACGTAAAGACGTCAAGTCGAAACAGTATTGGGGTCATCACCGACACAGCATCACCGACACCGACTCACCGACACAGCTATACACACTCGCTCACACACTCTCGAACGCAATTTACAATTCAACCATACACGATCACATATACAGACACATATGTACATATGTACATATGTAGACACACTAACACGTTCACGCACACACAATCTTTCACACACACACACTCTCTCACTGCACACGATCACACCACACCTCCACCTGTTTTAAAGAAACATAAATCAACAAAAGAACAGACAATCAAAAAACGCGAACCAAGCAAACCAGGAACCAATAAAAAAAACCTAACTCGACGACGGCCTCCACCAGATGCACACACCGTGGTAGCGGCGAAACACAACACGTCAGGCCCCAGCGTCCACCGCGCTCCCGCCTCCGCCCGTGTTCTTCAGTGCTTCGCCGCAGCCTGCCGTCTTCTTTATCACAGGCTGCCGCGACAGGGCACAACACCTCGGCCCCAGCACCCACTGTACTCCCGCCGACACCCGTGCTATTCAGTACCCCGTCGCAGACAGCCGTGACTCCGCCGCACACGCAAGCCGCACCATCGTCGTCGTTCGTCATTTCTCCTCCGGCTTCAGCAGCTCCTTTCTCTCACATGCCCTCCAGCACCAGCAGTCTCCACCAGCGATCTTCTATTTGCCCGGCGACGAGTCCAACACCAGTGCAGGCGGGACGACGAGCAACCCTCGGCTGCAGCTCCTCCGCTGCTTTCTGCCGGCACCATGCCCTACTGCCGTCCCCCTGCACACCAACCTGACACGCCGCCGAGCACCTCCACTACTTCCTCCAGGCCGCTGCTAATACTGGAGGGCACCATCTCCGCTGCTGAAGCCGGGTCGCAGACAAAAAACCACTTCCAAACTAAAAGGCCGAAATAGCTTGTAAACAAAACCAAAACACTAAAATATATTACAGACAGGCACGCGTGGGCATCACTGCCCCACGCGCGCCTACAAGACGTCACGCCACAACCGCAGCTCAAACAGGACTCTACGCTCACACCGTGTCACACGGGAGCACACACGGACACACATACGCGCACACAGTTCTCACCCGCCGCAACAGCCAATCAGCGGCGAGCCGGTCAATCGCTCGCCGCCGCGGGGCAACCATACTCTACAAACACATACACACACACACACCGAAACAACTGCACACACTCACCGACACAGCTATACACACTCGCTCACACACTCTCGCACGCAATATACAATTCAACCATACACGATCACATATAGACACACTAACACGTTCACGCACACACAATCTTTCACACACACACACTCTCTCACTGCACACGATCACACCACATATATATATATATATATATATATATATATATATATATATATATATATATATATATATATATATATATATATATATATATATATATAAATAGTATAGTATAATATATAAATAGTATAGTATAGTATAATATATAAATAGTATAGTATAGTATAATATATAAATAGTATAGTATAGTATAGTAATATAAGTAAAGTAAAGTATATGCACGACTAGCGACAAATTGTCGCTAGTCTATATATAAAAAAAGATCATCTGAGTGTGTGTCTGTCTGTCTGTCTGTCTGTCTGTCCCACCCTCGTTGGTCCATTTTCTATCAGCTATTACTCGGCCACCACTTGGCGTATCTGCTAAAATTTATACCATTACGTTCAAAATTTTCTTGTCTACACGATATGCTAAATTTCAAGTTTTAAAAATTAAACCAAAAAAAGTTAGAGCGGTGAAAAGACAAAATGAACCCTTAAAAATGCGAAAATTTTGGTCAATATTCTCAAGACTACTTTTCCCAAACCAGCAATGGTACAACTATAAAAATTATACCACTGTGTAGAAAATTTTCTCTTCTACTCAACACATTAAGATTCATACTCACAAAAATTCACAAGATCTCATACACATAAAAATTGAATATAAAACATGTAAAATGCAAAACAATTCAATCTAAATTCAAAACTTTATTTACCACGCGTCCACGCGTCCGATTTTCTATACTTTTTTCTCTATTTCTCAAAAACTAATTATCACACATCTAAATAAATAATACCATCATGCTGGAAATTTTGTTTTCTACAACACGGTATAATTTTTAATTTTCCCAAGTGTATTAAAAAAAGTGAAGGTGGTGTGAAGTGGTAAATGACAAAGTCAAAAAGGCAAAATTAGCACAAAAAAACGTGAATATTTTGGTCAATATGTCGCTATCTATTCCTCATAAACCAGCAATGGTACTGTGGTTGTAAAAACAAAGAAACACATATTGGGAACGTATAATTCTAGACTAAAAACACAAGGGAAATAAATGTCACAACACCACACCAATTCAACTCTCCATCTCCTGCGCTCGCCACACCAAACACCACCAGCAACACAACTACAACAACAACACAACTACACCGCGCTACACTCATATTCGCACTGCCACCCTTCTCCAACCAGACTTCCGGTTGTTTCAGTGCCGCCGCACCGAACTTCTCTCAGCATATTGTACAAACACAAACGCAGTCGCACATACACATACACACATACATACGCGCGCATACTCACACACATGCTAATCAAACACTCCGCAGAACAGGTCAGCAAATACGCACATACATACACACATGTGGATAACTCACAATATACGACAACGCACGACTCACACAAGCTCACACACACACATGTCCATGTAATTACACTCCTCCCAGATGACATGACACATGTCATCTCAATCACAACAATATCGTCGAGGTGGTCTTCTCATCCGTTCTGATCGTCTCAGCATCCGCTCACCGTCGTTTTCAACACCAGCATTGTCATGTTCGGCTCGGTCCACAGTAATAATCATACCTCCGTCGTCTGCGACGTCATGATCCGAAGTAGCGCGTTGTTCTCTCACAATTCTTGGCCTAAGATCACCGACATGACGCGGTGATCCACAAACCTCAACGTTGCTCGATTTCGTCTTTTGCGGGTCGGCATCTTGAACTCGTGCTCTATACTTGAGGAGCAAGTCTGTCGGTGATGAAGCCGGTTGCGAGCCGATAAGCGGTGCAGCATTGTGTCTGTACACCGCCTCGTTGATACTCCAGTCTTTCCTGGCAGCAATAAACTTGACTGTGCGGTAATAATGCTCATTGACTCCATGCCCTGATGGCGTGTAAGCTTTAGCTTACCGTTTGATAGCAGGACGTCTGACTCTTCTGGCAAAATGCGACATTCGCTTCGGACGTTTTGTGTCACGTGGGACGTACTGGCCAGTTTGGTTGCGTTTCTTCCACGCTTGAGGGACCCTTGCCAAAAAATCTGCGCGATCACTTGCCGACCTTGCACAGTGTACATTTGAGCTCACAGCGGCAAAACACGATTCATGAGCGCGATCACCAAAAACCACATCAACTGGGGAAGTCACAGTTACTCCTCCCAGTGATGATATACCGTTCATTCCTAAGACTAGGTCGCAATTGATCGGTCGAAACTCCACCACCAGAACATCCACTCGTGCTGATCATCGGGCAATTGGACAGATACTTGTCCAGTGCCTGAGCACACAACGCGCTGACCATTTATTGTGCCGAAGCTAGCTTTCTTTCTGATCCACCGGGAGCAGGCGGAAACATGCGCAATGCTAGTGGAGCACCCCGTGTCGATGAGCACCGACCGGCGCACTCCATCGACGAGAATCTGCACACAGGGAAGCGTCTTGCTTACTGACGAGAAGAGACCGACGCCGACGTCTCTCCTCCGTCCGCGTTTCCCGACGGCAATGCTTCACGACAATTCCAAGAGACATGCCTTTCTTTTCCGCATCTGTAGCATACAGCTGAGGGCTTTTGCTGGCGACACATTCTAGCCCTATGTCCAGGCTTGCCGCATTGATAACAGATCAACGAACGATCAAAATGGCTGCCATCTGAGCTACGCTTACCTGCTGCGCAAATACCGCTGCGGGTTCCCACAAACACACGTTCATCGGCCAAAACAACTCTTGCACGCTCCAGCACACTCTTCAGAGACATGTCGTCCAGCTTTGAATTTGCTCGCAATACATGTCGAACGTTCTCTGGGAGGCCGCTGATGAAAGCACATTTCAGTGCAATCGGACTCGCAATGCCACATCGGCCGGCAAGTTTCTCTAGATTTGCCAAATATACGTCGACTGACTCACCGTCCTTCAATCTTCGAGTGATTAACTCCTCATATGACAAATACGGGTCACTTCCGAATGCTTGAGTTAAGGCATCAGCAACCTTGTCAACATCAGCTTGCTCTTCATCGGAGAGTGTGTCCACCACCGCGAATGCATCTCTCGAAAGTTGCATTTGAATAACTGTCGCAACATCTGAAACTTTTCTGAGCCGACAGATCTTTCGAAATTTTCCAATCCACTCAGAAACATATTGCTTTCCATCGAATTCTGGAATCAGCCTCAAGTCGAACTCTTTCTCACCCATAACTGCCGAAATAGCTTGTGGTTGTAAAAGAGAAAAAAAACACAAATTGGGAACGTATAATTCTAGACTAAAAACACAAGGGAAATAAATGTCACAACACCACACCAATTCAACTCTCCATCTCCTGCGCTCGCCACACCTAACACCACCAGCAACACAACAACACCGCGATACACTCACATTCGCACTGCCACCCTTCTCCAACCAGACTTCCGGCTGCTTCAGTGCCGCCGCACCGAACTTCTCTCAGCATATTGTACAAACACACACGCAGTCGCACATACACATACACACATACATACGCGCGCATACTTACACACATGCTAATCAAACACTCCGCAGAACAGGTCAGCAAATACGCACATACATACACACATGTGGATAACTCACAATATACGGCAACGCACGACTCACACAAGCACACACACACACACACACACACATGTCCATGCAATTACAGGTACAGCTATAAAAATTATACTATTGTGTAGATAATTTTGTGTTCTACAAGAAAAGTTATAATTTATACCCACAAATGATACAAAAAACGTGTAAAATTGGCAAAATTCTCAAATACATCCAAAATTACACTTGAACACCGGGTGACTAAAATTAATTCTTTTTTCTACCTATTTCTCAGGAACTATTTGTGACACATTAAAATAAATTATACCATCGTGCTAGAAATTTTGTTTTCTACAATACGGTATAATTTGTAATTTTCCAAAGTGTATCTGAAGGAAGTTAAGGCGGTGTAAAGTCAAATTGTCATGTTGCCAATTTGACAGCTATTATGCGCACTTGCGATTACACATGAATATACACTGATTTAATTTCACTGAAGTCCAATCACAATTTACGCACTGGCGATTACACAGGAATATACTACTGTGTAGATAATTTTGTGTTCTACAAGACAAGCTATAATTTATACCCACAAATGATACAAAAAACGTGTAAAATTGGCAAAATTCTCAAATACATCCAAAATTACACTTGAACACCGAGCGACTAAAATTAATTCATTTTTCTACTATTTCTCAGTAAGTATTTGTTATACATAAAAGTAAATTATACCATCGTGCTAGAAATATTGTTTTTCTACAATGCGGTATAATTTGTAATTTTCCAAAGTGTATCTGAAGGACGTTACGGCGGTGTAAAGTCAAAAGCACATATTACCAATTTGACAGCTATTATGCTCACTTGCGATTACACAGGAATATACACTGATTAAATTTCACTGAAACCCAATCACAATTCAGAATGCATCATATTAGCTCCAAGCATGGATGGTGTGGTTTTATTGGGTACAGGTTAATTAATGCTACACTATACTGAATAGAAAGGCTTTATTGTCCTCAATATTTACACATGAATTGTTCCGCCCGACGGGCGGGTAAAATACTACTGGGAACAAAGTTAACTACTGAATTTTACTGTATAATTTAATTGGTTTAGTTTCAAGTTGCATAAGCTTAAGTTGCATAAGGATATGAGTTGTAAAATCCTGCAATGCCAACTATATGAATATGCTGTTTTAGCGGACGCATAAATCTGGAATTATAGAGATGACAGAAGGTTGCATTGTTTTGATAGTGTTACACTTCTGAATAACTACACACGAAGGATGGGTGTGAACTTGAGCAGTGTTAAGGAAAAAAAACTTAGTCAATAATTAAAACAAGAATTTACAAATATATATTTTTCTATTGGATAAGCTTTTTGCTTTTTGATTCATTATATTCTATTTATAGTTCCGCACGACGGGCGGGTTTAAATACGAGGCAGTTCGAGGGAAAATATTTTGCCACATCTAAAATATAAACATTCACATTTAGACTTTTCTATTGGTTAAGACTTTTTATGGGTTTAATTTTTCCTTTTTTAATTTCTAATAATTTTTTATTAATTCAATATTCATTTTACTTTATTTATTGTTCTGCACAAAGGGCGGGTTTTAATGCTAGATTATTTTTTATTATTTTTAAACAATATATTTGCAATCCACATCTGGTTTTTCGTGCAAACATTTACATTTGTAAATAATGGTCGAAATCACGTGTAAAAAAATGGCATAAGTTATAAAGAATTTGGCATCATTCGTTTTATAGTTACACAGATAAAGTCTATTGAAAATTTGTTATATAAAAAAAATAAAAACTATAAATAAAATATAATAATCGAAAACTATACAATAAAATAACAGCTTGCATGTAAGACTAGTCTAGCTAACAAACAATATACCGGAATAGTTTGGAGTGACTGGATATTGTGACGAAATTAAAGCTGTTTGTTATAGGTTTTTGCTGCTCTTGTGCGGAAAAGCGATGCTGTGCGCTCAAGTCTGTTTCGCGGTATTTCCAGACTCCCCCGATTCGTTGCTCTTGTGGACTTGCATGAGACCGAGTTGCGAAAGGTGAACATATCGGCAAGGATGCGCGACGCTAGTGGCTCGTGGACCTAGTGGACCCAACACAGACCCTTGAGGGACACCATGTCTCATGGGAAGAGTAACAGTGCCGTGTTTGACCCGCTGACTTCGGCCTGTCAAGTAGCTGAGCAAACACTGTGGCTCAATGCCGTAGATGGCGATGTTGAGATAGAAATATATTTTGAAAACATTCTGATAATAAAATTAGTCATTTTTCCTTGTTTTGTTCAGAAATCAGAAATGTATTGCCACTTTATACAACAAAGTATTGGCATGGATGAAAATATACATACAAATCACACAATGTACACACAAATGAAAATGCATCATAAAAAAAAAAAATAATAAAAAATAAAAACTTGGGCTCACAGCGGGATAAGACACACAAGAGTCACACAAAAACACGTATACAACAGAAAAACGACTGATATCGGTGTGGGCTCATGAATCTATGTACACATCCAAAAGATGTTTGTATAATTTGCTGCTGAAAGATTTATAGGAGCTGGAAGATTTAATTGAACGGGGAAGTTTATTGTACAGACGGGGGGCAATGTATTGGAAGGATTTGGAAGACCATGATGATTCGGAAACTGCTCGGGGTTCTAGAAGGGCGCTAGATGATCGAGTGTTAGTGTTGTGTGAGACTGGCACTACCAGCTCCTTCAGATAGGGTGGAGGATAGGGGGAGTTGATCAATTTGAAAGTGAGACAGCATATTTTGTGTTGGGTCATATATTTAAAAGGAAGCCATCTCAATGTTTTTAGGTGTCGAGAGGTAGGATGACGGGAAGGAAGTCTGAAAACAAAACGGCACGATTGGTTGAGAATAGATTGGAAGGAAGAAATGTCTTTTTTTGGTAGAGAATAAAACAAAGAGGAACAATAATTTAGATGGGGGAAAATAAAGGCATTAATTAGAGCAATGGAGGAACGTTGATCTAGGTATTTACGCGACATATAGAGGTTACGTAGTATATAGCGACACTTTCGTAAAGTGATTTTAATGTGGTGAGAGAAGCTGAGTGAGGCATCAATATATACACCAAGACTTTTAACTTGTGGCAGTATTTTCAGTTGGTTCACTTGGAAATCCATACAAGGGGTTTGCAATAGTAGGAATTGGGTTTTAGAGTGGTTAATAACAAGTGATCTAGAGGAAGCCCAGGAATTGATAGCGTTGAATATGTTAGGAATATCGTTCTCGCGAAAAGCAGGTAAATATATTTGTATATCGTCGGCAAAGAGGTGATAAGATAGAGACATGGATCGGAGGAGAGGACAAATGGAGTACATGAAAATGTTGAACAAAATGGGACCGAGGATAGATCCTTGAGGGACACCAGAAGTGATTGGATGTGAAGGTGACTCATCGGAATCAATTTGGACAGAAAAGCTACGGTCGGATAGGTAAGAAATGAACAGTGAAAGAGCAGAATCAGATATACCAAATGAACGAAGATCCTGGATGAGGACAGAATGATCAACTAAATCAAAAGGTCGATTAAAATAAGGATAATTGGAGTTTTAGATGAAAACTGTTGGAGAACGTCATTTTGAATTTTGAGAAGAGCGGTTTCGGTGGATCTATGTTTGATAAAACCAGATTGAAATTGATCGACAAAATTGTTATCCATGATATAATGCGATAATTGTTTGTAAATTGCAGCTTCAATAATTTTGGCTGAGAATGTTAGAAGGGAAATGGGGCGATAATTTGCTGTAGAAAACGTGTCTAAATTAGGTTTTTTTAGTATAGGTTTGACAACCGCGTGTTTTGAAGCGAGGAATGAGCCTTGGAGGAAGGAACTGTTGATGAGGTGGGTATAAAATGGGGCTAATAAGTAGATACTTTTTGAAATCTTTCCATAGCAAATGGGATTTCGAGGGCATGACGAAGGTCTTGTTTTCCTTAGAATTTGTAAGGTGTCGAATAAAGTTAATTGGTCAAATGACTGTAAAGGATTCACTGCACTTTTAACTACTGTGTGAGGTACTGGTGCTGGGGACGAGTTAATTCCCAAAAGAGAAGAAGCCTTAGATATGAGGAAATTTGCAAACTCTTTCGCAGTGAATGAGGGAGATATACGAGTCTGTTTACCAATGAGTTTGTTTAGCAAGCACCACCGAGAACAAGAATGACTATTGGCGAGCAGATTTGAAACCCTATCAACTTTGAATTTCTCGAGAGATGATATATAGGCTCGACGATATGAGGTAAATGCTTCCCAGTCGGCATCGCAACGAGTTCGAGACCAAACCCGCTCAAGTTTGCGCAACTCCCTCCTAGATTGTATGATATTTTTCGGAAGATCTAGTTTTTTAGGGGAAGTCAAGGTTTTAATGTGTTTGATAGGAAAAAGCAAATCTCGGATACCAGAAAGCCGCGAGTCTAAAAATGACTCCAGGAGTTCAGCAGGTACATTTAAGAAGCTAAGAGGCGGAAGGAACTGAGCGAAGTAAAATGAGAACGTGCCATGATCATACACCCGATAATCATGGAAGGAAATAGTTTTGGAATCCGCCTGGATTGTAGGAGTTGAATGGAGAGTAGGTAGGGTAATCAACAACAGGGAGTGGTCGGAAATGTTTTGATCAGGTGGCAGAACCTGCACTAGGGGGTTACTAGTGTTGGGCATGAAGAGAGGAGAGGGAACGAGAACAACGTCTAGTGTGTGGCCAGATATATGCGTGGGACAATTTGGGAGTAGAGAAAGTGCATAAGAATCTATAAGAGATAGGAATCTGTGGGTCGATGGAGTTGGAGGGGACACATTTGTCCAGAAATTAAAGTCCCCTAAGATAGCGAAAGAATCAGAGAATGTCGCAGTCAAATTCTCAATGAGTGCAGAGAACTCATCGAAGAAAGCAGGCAATGTCCCTGCGTGATTATGCCTGTAGACAATAGAAATACAAAATATTTTGCCATAGGAGTAATGTGTGACTAGGGATAAGTATTCAAAGGATATGGGAACAAATGTGAGTGTTTGATGTTTGCGGGCAGAATAAGGTTTGCGAAAAACTATACCAACACCACCGCCTTTGGAGTGATGAGACGAGGAAGACCTCGACGCGTGCAAAAAAGAGTATGAGGAAGGTAAAGCCGCCAGGAAAGAGTTACATGCATAGTTGCAGAGTTCTGAATTATTCAGCACGACGGGCAGGTTTAAATAGGTTTTTTTGGGGTTTACTCTTTTCTTTATTAATTCATATTTATTTTCTTTTATGAATTGAATACAAATTTAATAGTATGAACTGTTTCGCACGACAGGCGGGTTTACATGCTAGAATTTTCATTGTTTGTTACGTGTTTGTGTTCTGAATTATTCCGCACAATGTGTGGGTTTATATATGAGGCAGGTTGAGGGAAAATATTATGTCAAAATAAAAATAAAAATATTCACACTTGGACTTTTCTATTGAATATATAAGACACTTATGAGTTTTCAATTTTTTTTAATTTGGAATATTTTTTTATGAATATGAATTTTTATTAATATTAATTCCATTTTATGAATTCCTCCGCACAACGGGCGGGTTTTAATGCTAGTACTCGTATATATGGCTAAACTCTATTCTACAAAGTTGAGCAATGACATTATCTTTTAGTTAATAATACATGTTGTCTTAACATAATGTAACTTATAGGCCACTAAGGGATATTATGTGTGTGTGTGTGTGTGTGTGTGTGTGTGTGTGTGTGTGCTTGTGTGCATGTATATTTTGCGCACACACACACACACATACATACACATATACACATAGGCACAAACACACACACACACACACACCAGGCAAAATGGCCGTCACAATCCTATCGCACAAGTGTGACTCAAATGCAATCATACATCCACACCTCCCATCACATTATTTCAGAAAGACACACACACACACACACGCGCGCGCGTGCGCGCACGTGCGCAGTGTCGTTGGTACATCTAGTCGGAAAGAGCGAGTGTGAGTGCGGAGCACAGATAGACAGAGCGCGGGAGGATGTACGTCGATGCGCGGGGATCGATCGATGGTGGCGATCGACGAGCCCTCTCTGTTCTGGGCAACCCTCGCTTGCTGCCAGTGTGATGGACACACGCAGACACAGACACATGGTTGAGGAGCTTGGTCGAGCATTGAGCATGTGGCCGCAGGCGGTCGGGTCGGTCTCAATATAAACCGCGTCGTTTTCGACGCTGTCAACGTGAATCTGCGCTGCCGTCGCGAGCATCGGCAGAGTTGCCAGGTGAGAGTTGACGAATTTGAAGGATTTCGTGTTGAAAAAGGGATATTACGTCTCGGGTGTGTTTTGTCTCGCTTCAGTCACGCTCTCTTTTCCTTTCCTAACTGAGCTAACCTAACCCGGTTGAAGCTATAGATGCCAGGAATCAAGAGCATTTAGGTTTTGAAAATTAGATTTAACGAATTTATTTCAGTCCTAACTTAACCTAACTAAACATAACCTAACCTAACCAGCTAAACCTAATCTGACCTGAAATCTATGAAAAATATTGAAACGTTTTGTGCGTTTTTTAAGCGTTTTCAATAAATGAGCGTTTTTAATGTTCTTGAATCCTTACACATTTAGCCTAGACCACCTAAGCCGACCTTACCTAACCTAACAAAGACAGAGAACCGGGACTGAAGCTAGACCAAACGTACCCTATGAGTGTTATATTATTATTATTATTATATATATAGGAGTGATATACTGGTTCCCTTTCGTGTTTACCCGATTTTCCGTGTAAATGACGCCTTTGTGTATAAGGGACCCCTTCAATTTCAAGGCAATAATTCTGCCAAAGAAGTTGTTTAGTAATGAATAATTGTATTCATCATATATATCATTATTTTCATCATCACTCTCATCAGAAATATCAACTGGAGTCAGTCATTGAGCAATAGTAGCCAGTTCTTCGTCATCATCAACTTCAAACGAATCATCCAATGATATCTGAAGAAATGTTTCAATCAGACATCATTGCATACTGGTGCTAGAACACTTACTTCCATGCATAAGACACCACCTATTTTTGAAGAGAAAATTTACACCAAACGTGTCGCTTATACACGCGAAAATAAACGGTATTTGAAAATATCTCTCCGATCCAGGAGGTCTATGATGGTGATCCAAGACTTTTTATTCCCGTTTCCCTTTCCCCTTCACATTTTCTATATGCATTCTGTAATTGATTCAGATATAATTTCTCTTTAATTGCATGCCAACTTTCACTAATAATACTGGGTAATAGTTGGTTATAAGCAAATGAAGCAAATACGGCTCAAGCAGTGGCGGCGCTAGGATTTTTCCGCTGGAGAGCTGAGAGGAGGCTAAGGAAAAACATGCGGAGGCTTGGCGAAAACATGAGGAACTACACTCGAAATGTTCATGGTCAGGATTTTTGGGAGGCTGATGGGAGCTTGACACATTGTTTTAGGGCAGGGGTTCCCAACCTTTTTGTACTTGGGACCCCCTTCCCAAGACCTTGGAGTCCACGCGACCCATTTTGTTTTAATTTTGCAGACTGCAGACACACATACATACAGTAGCAGACACATACACATTCACACAGGCACATTAGATCACAGGCACGCATACATACACCTATAATATCATCTTTTGACATTAAACTAACGTAGCACACGTTTGCACCGAAGCAAAAAATAAAAATGTAAGTGCATGAGAAATGTAACTGATTAAACAAATATAATGATATCCTAAGCTACTTTTTACAACGCTAGGCGACCCCCAGACAAAGCTTTGCGACCCCCCTGCCGAGGCTTCGCGACCCCCAGGGTGTCGCGACCCACCGGTTGGGAACCCCTGTTTTAGGGGGAGAGAGATTCAGCTAATACAAGCCTCCTTAGCGCCGCCACTGGGACCAAGAAAGGGAGAATGTTTGGCTCTATAATTCCCTCCCAGCGACGCACTCAGAACCGCAACCAACAAATGCATGATTAAATTAAACCTATTTTCAGTAGAATAATAAACTTTTTGTGATATGCATGCTGGTGCATTTGCTAGTGTTTCTAGTTGTAAACATTGATATCAAATGTCGTATTCAACCTCGGCATATAATTCACTTGAACTTCTTTTGACGATCTCTCAAATTAATTGAGTGACATTTTATCGGCTGAAAAATCATAAATTCACTAACATAAATGCGTGGTGTGTGTATCGACGAGTGTTTGTTTGTTTGTTCAGTTTATTGCCACATTTTTCACATCACAATCATTTCATGCGAATATAAAGGTATAAAATGGCAGAAATGTCCATCGAGCAAGCTCATAGACGGACATGATTGAAGTAGAATATGGTAAAATCAGACAATGGTTGGCAACGACTACGCGGCTACATCAGATAATACAACATATTTATATATCACGCAACAAATATAAACATTTCACTCCATATTTACATATACATGCACATTCACACACAACCCCAGTCACACACACACACACACACACACACACACACATACACACACACACATCCTCATACACGCACAGGCATACTCAACCATCCATGCACGTGAGTTTACATTTCTTCAATTAAATCCATTAATGCAAACACTCACACATACGCGCACTAACATCCACAGTCATATACGTACCTACATATGAATTAAACATATTTGCATATAAATATCCGATCATGCACACGCATACACCCACACACATATACACGCATACACGCTCTTACACACGCGCACATGCATGCATACATATAAACTAACACAAGCACGCACATTCATACACACAACTACAAGCGTACACACACAAATACAATTCTAATTATTACTCGGATAGTCATTTACCGAGCTATTTTGTAGATATGCTCTTAATTTACCACGGAATACAGCCAATGTTACATTGTTCAGCAAGGATTTTATGCACACGGGCAAGCTGTTCCATGTGGTTGGTCCCTGACATATGATACAGTTTTTAAAGAGTGTAGTGTGAAACCTGGGTGATACCAAATCATGAACGAGTCTCGTATGAATATGCCCAGAGCGGTGCGGTTTCATGCTGAAAATGTTCGCCTGTATTTTGTTATTGGTAATAAATTTATGAATGAGCAAGCATACGAAAAAGATTCTGATGTTATCGAAATTCAAAACATTTAACAAACTATATAAGTGTCCCACGGACTCGAATTTTTCTGTGAACGTTATACATCTAATGATTTTGTTTTGTGCAACTTTCAATTTGATGAGAAACGATGGCCAGGTGCAGGACCATATCGACACACAATATATCAAGTGGGGATATGCGAGCGTATAGTAGATGCTAATCAGAGCCTTTTTTGTTAAATGATAGCGCACTTTATATAACACTCCACATATTTTCGAGATTTTACAACAAACATGGTTGATATGGTCTCTCCAGTTCATATTCTCCTCAACCCTGAGTCCCAAAAACTTTATTTTCTGGACTCTCTCTATTTCTTGTCCCTCGAGGTATATTTTTCCACATGTATGCACTCGAGATCTATTCTGAAATATCATGTGTTTGGTTTTATTCATGTTCAGCTTTAATTTATTGCATGCTATCCAATGGTACACACTATTCAGTTCATTTTGCATGTCGTCTCTCAGGTCATCCATATTCTCATTTGCCAATAAAACATTTGTATCATCAGCGAATATAGTAAATTCTAATTTGGTGCTGGCATTTGCAATATCATTTATATAGATGAGAAACAATATGGGACCTAAAATGGAGCCTTGTGGAACGCCTTTGGTGATCACTTTATTTGAAGAGTGATGAGAGTTATAATACGTAAATTGCCTTCTGTTTTCCAAATAACTTCTAAATAATGCTAGATTAATCCCTCGTATTCCAATGTGTTCAAGTTTCTTAAGTAAGATTACATGGTCTAGAGTATCGAAGGCCTTGGATAGGTCCAGAAATACTCCCATTACATGCGTACTATTGTCCAAATTTTTATATACTTCGGAGACAAAGTTTAGAATAGCTGTTTCTGTGGAGTATTTTGGTCTAAATCCATATTGATTTTTGTATATTAAGTTATTAGTCTCAAGGTAATTGACCAACCTTTTAGCTAGCACTTTTTCAATAATTTTGCTGCACGCCGGTAACAGTGATATAGGACGATAATTATTTATGTGAGATGTATCCCCGGACTTATATATTGGAATCACTTTTGCCTGTTTCAAGCTATCCGGGAAGACACCGGTGGATATGCTCAGATTCACTATGTGTGCCAGAGGCTGACTTATGTATGGTCGTACCTCCCGTAGGATTTTCGGCGGAATATCATCAAATCCCGATGACTCTTTATTGAAGTCGGCCAGATATCCATAAATCTCATTGGGATCAGTGGGATGTAAAAACATTGATGTATCCGTGGAGTAGTTTAAGTATCGAGTAAAGTCATAGTTCTTGGTGTCGATATCAGCTGTATTCCCCATTCTCAGAAAATGGTCGTTCAGTTTGTTGGCGATTTCTACATCAGAGCCGCGTCCGGTCGACAGGTCAGGTTTCACTGCGGAACTTCTTCCTAGTATTGTGTTGATTAATTTCCAGTGCTTTTTTGGATTCCCTTGAGCTTCTTCTAATTGTTTTTTGAAGTAGTTGTTTTTTGCAGCTCTCAGCGTTTCAGTTAGAGTATTTCTATACTTCTTGTAAGTACCTCTATGAGTGAGGGGCCATTTACGTGAAAGTTTTTCTAGCTTATGTTTCGTACGGATGCATTTAACCAGATTGGTCGTTAGGTACGGACTCAGTCGATCTTTTTCTCGGATTGACACGGTTTTCATAGGGAAGTGTTTTTCAAACTGAGTGTGAAATAGCTCATGAAAAGTCCCATACGCCTTATCTGGACACTCGCAACTCAATACCGCTGACCAGTCCAATTGCCCAATATCTTTCCTAAAATTATCCATTGCTTTTTTGTGACGTGTGTGTGTGTGTGTGTGTGTGTGTGTGTGTGTGTGTGTGTGTGTGTGTGTGTGTGTGTGTATCGACGAGTATGTGTGTGTGTGTGTGTGTGTGGTCACTGTTGTTGGTGTACAATCGATCGCTTTAGCATCCACCGACGGAAAGAGCGTCCGGGGGGAAAGGGAGCAAAGCGTGTGTGTGTGTGATAGCTATGGGGGAACAACTACCAACCGGCAGTAGAACTAGCATGCCCTATCACTAACACCGCAACGCACAGCGCAAACTCTCTCTCTCTCTCTCTATCCCTCACCCTCTCTTTCTCTGGCCATGCACAATCAATTATAAATTCTGGTGTGAAACTTTTTGTTTAAACAGCTTGAAAACATCCACTGTTTCAAATGATATCCGGTAGCAACAATTATTAATATCATTATTATAACTGGCAAATTCAGTAGCATGGGGGAAGAGTGGAAGCACTATTACCACCCTGCGGTGGCCCCATGTACTGGAAGTGCCCGAACGATGTAGAAATAAGAAGAGAGTTCGAAAAGTGAAGGTTCTAATCAGCAAGATGAAAGCTGATGAAGAAAGAAGCCAAATAAACTAACGATGAATCAAATGAAATTATCAAATCAAAAAACTAATTAAAAGTGGATATATACAACAACTGATGATACCATTGCCCGAAATTGAAACTGGCTCGAAATTCTTATTGTATGTGATTTATTTTTGTATATGTGTTGTACAGTTGGCCAGTCATGACCGAGTCCAACCGTCTCAACTGTTCCACATGTTCTCGACAGTTCGACGACCTCAAGTCGTTGCTGAACCACATGCTGGAGCACACGGCCACCACCAGTACAGCCCCGCTGAGCAAATCGGCGCTTCTCACATGCAAATCGACCGCAACCAGCGAGGGCACGACAGTGTGCGACAAACAACAGCGCCAAATCGTGCTGAGTCAGTCGGCATTTCGCCAGTTGCAGCCTTATTTGCAGCAAAAGAACGGACCGCAAGTGCGCGTCATTCTGTCCAGCTCGACCAAATCCGTCACTCGCAGTAGCGGCGACCGTAGCAAGCAGGTGTCTGCGCCGATTTCACACCAGTCCTCGACGAGCAACGGCCAGACGGCGACGGACTCCAGCATCCACAAGCAGAAGACGACAGAAGAGGCAAATTCTAGCTCTGGGACACGGGCGCAGAAAGAACAACAACCACACATACCTGTGCAGGACACTCACAGTTGTCGCATATGTCACCGCCGCTTCAAGCACCAGGTTTCACTTGTGGCGCACTGTAGACAACACGCCATGTCGCGTACGTGCGGCGTTTGTCTGCTTCGCGTGCCGAGCGACGCCAAACTCACCGAGCATCTGGAGACACACGTCGACCGGCGGACGTCCAACTTTCAGTGCGACCAGTGCGACAAGTCGTTTGTGCACGCCAAAAGTCTCTACGTACACAAACGCAACCATTCGGGCGTCAGACCGTATGCTTGTCAGTTTTGCGGCAAGACCTTCCGACACTGGCACAAGCGACGTGTTCATGAGCGCATTCACACCGGAGAGCGGCCGTACGTGTGTCACGTGTGCGGCTGGGGCTTTACACGCAACGACGAGAAGAAACGGCACATGCGCACGCATCAGGGCTGCAAGCCGTTTCACTGCAGCGACTGTGGAGTAGGTTGTGCCACTCAGATCTCGCTTGTCAACCATATCAACTCGCATCATTGTAGTAAAATCAGCAGTGGAGGTGATGGCTGCGTCATGGGCGGATCCAGGCAAATGACTAACGGCGGTAAAATATCGGGAGCAGGTGCCACTGACACAATCAGAAGCTCCGAAGCTCAGGAGAAGGACTATGGTGAATTATTGTCCGAACCAGACGATGATGTATCTCAATTTTACTTTGAAGAAGACAATATCGATGGAATGAATGAAAGTGGTGTGCATGCTGAAACTGCGGATGACCTGCCCGTTTTTCACTGTCAATCCACTTCTGAAATGATGTCAAGCGAAACAGATTTCACTGAAGACCAGGACAATAGTCAAGTATATTCTTCACTTCCGGACAGCAAGATCAAACGTGAGCGGACCGATGACGTGGCTGGTCTCTCGACCGCCTCGATCACCGACGATGCACAGATTGAATCTCCGGTGAGAGTCAAAACTGAGCCACAAGACTTGGATGAAGGTCAGTGGGACGATGATTCCTTCCCGCGTTGCTGTAAAGAGGAGCCGGAAGATGCGGACGCTCAGACAATCGAGCCGCATCTTTTTGAGCCCAACATTCAGTTGACCGAATTGGCTGTTGATATTGTCAAGATCCGTGATACTATACGCAACAAGCTTTTGGAAAATGCTCACCGATTCAACGAGAAGATCACGATGGAGGCTACGGAGTACGTCAACGATTCGGAGCCCGATATTGTCTCGATCCAGTGCATGCTGCGCGAAAAGCTGAGACAAGGACAGGACTTGTCTGAGATGCTGGACATGACAATTACAGAACACTAGCGTTCATAAATCTCATTGGCATTAAGCTGAAATATAAAACAATTCCATACATTCCTGACCAAACGTGTAGCAATGATTGGCAAGGGAAACTCTTATCTAGTCATATTTATTTGTCACTTTCAGTCGCAGTTTTAATTTCGTCAAACGGTTCGTCTTGAATATTTATTGTGAATTTATTTCAGTTTGAGCTTGTGATTTTTTGTCGGTGATATATTTATTCGAAAATACATTGTTGAAAATACTATGTTGTTTCGCGTTCTTTGGTTTAAGCAAACAACTTTGAATATAATGATTGAAAACTTATTTTGTTAAGGTATATAGATATAGGTATAGATAGGTCATTTGGTACCCAGAACGGAGTGGAAATTGACGTGAAAATTGAACTTGTTTCGTATTGTAAACTTACATGTAAGCATAATCTTTAATGCGTCTAAAAATATAGTGAAATTCGCAAGCAACCATAACAAAATATTTAAACGTATTATAAAAATACGATGAAACCACTTATTCATGGAAGCACTTCTTAATTACTTTGTATTGCATATATTTTCATGGGTAAATTGGGAGTCCATAAAAATTACCCAGTATTATTGAGTTCATTGTGGTCTAACTTGGCTAAATATATTTCTCCTAGATAAATATCTATTTGGCAGCCTTGGTCCAGTTGCTTAGTGCAGTGTTTTGCGTTGTTGTTGTATTTCAACATTTTCTCTTTATATTACTTTAATGAAAATAATGGCTCCTATATTTCATTGTGACTTTGATTCGGTAAGGGTTTGTTCTCGACAAAAATTAATTTTAATATTTACATTGGTTCCTGTTTGCCATATGTTACTGTTCCATGTGTTACTGTGAGTTATTTTCTTTTGAAGGATTCATTTTCAGAATATTTGGATACTGGATTTTCGTTTTATATCAAAGGGTAGGCTAGGTGATTATTCCGATCTTCTAAGTGTTTTGTGTGCTTTTTAGATGTGTTATAGTTGAGTACCCTATCAAATTTTCAGTCGACAGTTTCGTAATGTAGTTTTTCGGTCACATGAGCATTAGACCACGCTTTTTCTTCAATTATCTTCTGGTAGCATTTTCCATTGACGCTATACTGTGTTGTGGCTGTGACGTGACAGTCGCTGATTTGGTAAAACTGTGTGACGAATTCTTTTCCCCCGGATTCCTGTATTTCTCATCTTCCTCATGTACATGTAATAATTGTAAGCATTATTAACACGTTTTTTTGCTGTTGCCTGATAGTGGAGTACTACTGTGCCAGTCTACATTTTATAAATTAAGTTTTGTTTATACATTGAATTTTTATAGTTTAATTTATCTTAAGTTTTGTTATTTCTTCACAAATAGTGGAATAGAGGAACAGTCTTAATTAACTATGCTATCGTGAACAATCTACTGACTATATAAATCAAAGTCGTTTAAAAAAAATCAAAGTCGCAATATAACCCACCGGTGGGTCATATTGTGGGGTAGAGAAGGTGGGTCGTGTAGCAAGAAACCTGTTCAAGTATTACTATTATATAGGCGCATTTTCTCATCTGCACATCTTATTGTACAATATGTACTTGGTAACATATCGTTGTACTGCGTGATGTTGTGGTAGCACACCCGTCTCACAAGCGGGAGGTCTGTGGTTCAAATTCCGGTGGAGGAGAATTTCTTTGAGTGAATTATATAACCCAACAGCCCCTATCCACCCAGCAGTAAATGATGGTACCAGATATCAGTCATGTGTTGTGCCATGCATTCTGGGGAGGTGGCCCTCTATAATACGTGTTCTGTCCTTGTGGCGCCATAGCGTGGAGAGGGTTGGTTCTGCGGTGGCAGCGAGCTGCACGGGACACACCTGTGTGTGTTCATAAGCTTCGACTTCTTCCCGTGTAGCAGCTGTCACTTGAGACCTTTAAGGCTTAACATTTGTATGTGTTTGTGTTTGTGTTTGTTTGTGTTAGTGTTTGTGTGTTTGGTATTGTGCCAATGTTGGTTTGTTTTGTCAGTGTGGCAGGTTTTCACTACTGACGGTCTTCCGATTGTTTCCTAATCAAATTATGCCTTTTTTTGTTGAGAAATCAGTTAATCTGTTTGTGTGTGTCTGTGTGTAGGCGTTTGTATGTTTGCTGTGCATTGCTTCATAATGTATGCGATTGTGTGTGTGTGTGTTTGTATATGTGTGTGTGTGTCTGCGGTATACAGCCCTATTCCCATACACACGCTTTGGATGACGTCAGAGGGTTGGTTTTTGATTGCTCAAAGAGCCTGGGTGATCAGTGGGCAAACTACCGCCCGCCAGACCATTCAATACGGCTCGCTAAATCTCTTAACATTCGCCAAGTTATCAAAACATCAGTTGTCGCACGCTGTATGTGTAAATCATTACTTTTATCTTTAACAGTGGCGGATCCAGGGTGCAACATCGTGGGGGCTGAATTATGTATGAGTGACTAGGTATCGTGTGAAGGTTATGACTTGGAACATTTTTCAATGATACACACATTTACACTCACACACAATAATGTGCGAATATACTTTGCGATAATACTTATAATCAACATATACTACATATATTTTTGACCTTTTCTAGTGAACCTCTTGGTTATGAGCGGTTGATGGAATTATTTTGGGGAGGGGCTTCAGTCCCTGAGCCCCCCCCCCCCGCTGGATCCGCCCCTGTAAGGAAAACGGACAATTTATTTTGAAACGGCAATTTGTCCCGTGGTACGGTGCAGCAATCACCATGTGGCCTCTTGTCTGAAAAGTGTGTTCACCACTGAAGCTTACCTGGTCTACGTTTCATTGTGTTTTCCTACTGGTGAAACTTTCAATCGCAACGTTCTCGACAAACTTTAATGATTTTGTTCTTTAAAGTGTTAATTTCGTTATTTTTGAGTCATCGGCGCAAGAGCGTAGATTTGTGTCGAGGCTCGGGGGAATGACAGCCATCATGCATTAGTGTTCAAAGTTGACTCAGTTGGTCAATTGCATGGATCCTCAATCATTTTAAGCCTAGTCAATTACAACACACACATACCTCAATGAAAAGTAGATTACATATAATTACACACACATATTTGTATTTATCGTGTATCGTTCCTTTTCTGCTATGCTGATTTTGATGACAATCAGATCAATATCCCTCTGGGGATATTAATATCCCCAGAGGATTTATTGGGGTATATATACCTCTCATACCCCCCTAGGATCTACTCCCATACATCGGCGACTAAAATGGCTTCCCCAATGTCTGAAGGGTGGCTCAACGGTGTTTCTTGCGGCTCTATGAAATGCCTTTATTTCGATTTACTCTTGATTATAATATTTACTATAATTGTAATGCTAATCTAACAATATGTCTTAAATAGTGTGCCGTATATTGAAATAGACTCATCATAATGCGGTTGTATCCTGTCTTCTGTTATTGGTGATTGGTGCTCATGTGTTTGTGTGTTTGTGTGTGTGTGTGTGTGCGCATGTGTGTTTATATATGTGTGTGTGTGTGTCGTATGTTTGTGTATTTGTATCTCTCTGTGTGTGTGCGTGTGTGTGTATATTGTGGGCTACACAAACGTGTTGGTGGTTGTAATGGTGTGGTGTGGTATGGTGTGGTATGGTGTATGTGTATGTAGGTCAACCAGCATATACTCTGTCATTCGTGCATGCATACACACACACACATACACACACACACACACATACACACAGGCGAGCATGTAGTGCATGAATATTTACACACACACACACACAGACGAATTTATCCACGCTTGAATATTTGTTCTAATTATTCGCTTAGGGTTTTTATATTTTTATAAGTGTATATTGAAATTGAGTGTGCGTTAGTGTATGTGTGTGTGTGTGTGTGTGTTTGGGTCAATGTATGCATGAGCGTATGTGCATGTGTGTGTGCGTATGTATGCGTGTGTGTGTCGGCAGGAACTGGTTTTATAAGCGGCGCATGGTTTGTTTCATTAGTTGTTTGATACTAGTTTCTCTTGGCGTGTACTGACGTACGCGTGCGCTTGTGTGTGTGTGTGTCCGTGTGTCTTGGTGAGTGTGTATGTGTATTTGAATTTTTGCATACTGAATTTTATGCTAGAGTTTAAGTTTGTGCACGTTTTGCATTGTCAAATGATTTGTGTATTGTTTCGCGATCATATCTAGATTGTATATTTGTTAATTGTGCGCTGTGTATGTATGCTTGTGTGTGTGTGTATGTGTGTGTGTGTGTGTGTGTGTGTGTGTTTTATGAGGCATTTCGTTTTGCTAGTGAGTTGTTAGTGGTTGTTTTTATGGTTATTGTACAAATTCTAGTTTTTTGTGTCTTTGGAGCCATTATCATATCGGGATTAATAAGCGATTTTATACTTGTCTTGCATATTTTTGTTTTATTTAAGACAGTCGTTTGTAATATTTCCTCTCTCTGATCTTCACATTGAGCCAATTGAGCCATTGCTTCATTTTCCACAATAGCGATGAGAAATAATATAATATAAATATATTCATGAAACACCACCTAGACATGAGAGGCACACAAACACTGGCAGCAGCAGTCACCAACACAGCACATCCACTACATCACCTCACAACACAAGAAAACACAAACAGAAACATAAAAACAACACCAAGCACACTTTACCACAGACAAATTTTCACATCACTTCCACCAACTCCCCCACGCACATCAATCAAGAAACACATACACACAGATCGCACGGAAAGCCATACACTCACTACAACACAATACACTCCTACAAAGACACCCACCGCACATACACAAATCAGAAAACACACTCACAAGGGAATACAAGGTGCATCTGGCCAGGTTGAGATGCGGTCATCATCCTGCCCTTCTGTCATATCAGAAAAAGTTGAATGACTCAATCGATAACACCTGTCCAGATTGCAATTCAGCACCACACACCATCACACACATCATGCAACACTGCACAGCACACACACAACTCAGACGCCAACACAAAATCACATGCATCAGGGACCTGTGGAACAACCCGGTCGGTGCCGAGTCTTTCCTCAGGCTGCTCGGCCAGACAACCTGTGGAACAACAACAACAACAATAAATTTAGTTTGTTCCATCAAGTTAAATGTTAGGAAGTCATAAGAAACGAAAATAAATCCAATTCGGATTGATAAATAACACATTTATTCTTCTGTTTCATCTTTACTTCCCCACTTGGTAACTTCCCTATTTCCTACCAGTGGGGAATTTCCCACAGGCTGCGGATAATTGTGTTTGTGGGATTTCATAGAATTTTTAATAGTTTTCCCTGATTCTTTGTTTTTTCCTCATTTTTTTTGCAAATTGATTCTGTCTTTTTTGCAAATTTGATTCTGTCTTTTTTGCAAATTGATTTTTTTTCTTCTGCAAATTGATCCTGTCTTTTGTCATTTTTTTTGCAAATTGATTCAATTTTTCTGTCGATTGTTTTTGCAATTGTAAACTTCTACTTTCTTTTGGATATATGTATTTATTACCTAATTTATACTCTTTATTTAGAAGCGACTCAATTGTATATGTTATTTCAAAACAATATTATAACGTCGCTTATTCATTTATCTAATCCTTGTTGCAGATTGTCTATTTGTGTGTGTGTGTGTGTGTGTGTGTGTTTGTGTTTGTTATCTCTTTGTATTCTATTTCACCTTATATTTCATTTCCAGTTTGCTTCACATTTTATCATGTTATTCTCTGTGTGTGTGTGTGTGTGTGTGTGTGTGTGTGTGTGTGTGTGTGTGTGTGTCTGTGTGTGTCCTGTCGATCAATTTGCATGATATTTCAGTCAAACAATTTATAACGTTAGCACTGTTCTCGTTTCATCCCACCACCTCCACACACACAAACACACACTAGCACACACACATACATACATACACACACATACACACACACACACACACACACACACAAACACAAACACATACACACACAGCTACACTAATCATGCTGGTGTGAATGTGGCTGGTGTGTGTTTGCAGATCGTGTGAGCTGCGTGTGTGTGTGTGTGGCTGGCTGGCTGGTATATTGTGAGTACATGATGAACATGTCAGCGGATCGTGACCAGTTTGATGCGGCCGTGCGACTTATTCGCGGCCTGCCCAAGTCAGGTGTGTGTATGTGTGTGTGTTTGTCTCTGTGTGTCTCTGTGTGTGTGTGTCAGTGTGTGTGTCAGTGTGTCTGTGTGTGTGTGTCAGTGTGCGTGTGTCTCTGTGTGTTTATGTGTGTTTGTGTGTTTGTGTGTTCGTGTGTGTGTGTGTGTGTGTGTGTGTGTGTGTGTGTGTGTGTGTGTGTGTGTGTGTGTGTTTATGTATGTGTGTGTTTATGTATGTGTCCATGTGTGTGTGTGTATATATGTGTGCGTGTGTCAGTGTGTGTCTCTGTGTGTGTATGTATGTGTCTGTTTGTGTGTGTATGTATGTGTGTGTGTATGTATGTGTGCGTGTGTCAGTGTGTGTTTGTGTGTGTATGTGTATGTATGTGTGTATGTATGTCTGTGTGTGTATGTATGTGTGTGTATGTATGCATGTGTATGTAGGCGTATGTGTGTGTATGTCTGCGTGTGTGTGTGTTTATTTGTGGCATGCCACATTCATGTGTGTGTGCTGTTGTGTATTTCATCGTATATTTTACGCACATGTTGTCACGTCTGTCAGTTTGTATGTGTGTGTGTGTGTATGTGTTCTAACGTATATGAACGTTTTTAGGTTCGCGTCCGGTTGTTTTTTATTGTTTGGTTAAGATTATATTTTGTCCGTGCTACATTGTCACATTGTTATGTAATTTTTTATTTTTTATTTATCTTTGTAATAATTTTTCTTATTTCTTGTAATTATTTATTAATGTATTTGTTGTGCTTATTTCGTTATGCAACTATTTTTTGTTTTGTGTTATCTTTGCTTGTTGAACAAAATATTGTCTTTTGGCAATCAACATTGAAATTGCAATTGTGAGCTTACAGGTCCGTTTCAGCCGTCCAATGAGATGAAGTTGCGGCTGTACGGCTTCTACAAGCAGGCGCTGGACGGACCGTGTCAACAGCCGGCACCTGGCTTCTGGGATGTGGTCGGCAAGGCCAAATGGGCCGCCTGGAAGTCGCTCGGGGATATGTCACCTCAGCTGGCCATGCGCAACTATGTTGCCGAAATTAGACAGGTGTGTGTGTGTGTATTTATTTGTGTATGTATGCGTGTGTGTGTGTGTGTATTTATTTGTGTATGTGTGTGTGTGTTTATTTGTGTGTATTTATTTGTGTATGTATGTGTGTGTGTATTTATTTGTGTATGTATGTGTGTGTTTATTTGTGTATGTGTGTGTGTTTATTTGTGTATGTATGCGTGTGTGTATTTATTTGTGTTTGTGTTTATTTGTGTATGTATGTGTGTGTTTATTTGTGTATGTGTGTGTGTTTATTTGTGTGTATTTATTTGTGTATGTGTGTGTATTTATTTGTGTGTGTGTGTGTGTGTGTTTATTTGTGCATGTGTGTGTGTTTATTTGTGTATGTGTGTGTGTGCGTGTGTGTATTTATTTGTATGTATGTATGTGTGTTTATTTGTGTATTTGTGTGTGTTTATGTGTGTGTATTTATTTGTGTATGTATGTGTGTGTTTATTTGTGTATGTGTGTGTGTGTTTATTTGTGTATGTATGTATGTATTTATTTGTGTGTGTGTGTGTGTGTTTATTTGTGTGTATTTATTTGTGTATGTATGTGTGTGTTTATTTGTGTATGTGTGTGTGTATGTGTGTGTATTTATTTGTGTATGTGTGTGTTTTTATTTGTGTATGTGTGTGTGTGTTTATTTGTGTGTATTCATTTGTGTATGTGTGTGTGTGTTTATTTGTGTATGTGTGTGTGTGTGTTTATTTGTGTGTATTCATTTGTGTATGTGTGTGTGTTTATTTGTGTGTGTGTGTGTGTATTTGTGTGTATGTATGTATGTGAGTGTGTGCATATGTGTGTGTGTATGCGTGCGTGTATTTATTTGTGTATGTGTGTGTGTGTTTATTTGTGTGCGTGTGTGTGTTTATTTGTGTGTGTTTATTTGTGTGTGTGTGTATGTGTGTATATTTGTGTGTATGTATGTATGTGAGTGTGTGCATGTGTGTGTATGTATGTGAGTGTGTGCATATGTGTGTGTGTATGTATTTATTTGTGTCCATGTGTGTGTGTGTATATATATATTTTATTTTTATTTTTTTTTTACACGTACACATGTATTTACAATCAAGTATTCATTTTATAATAATGTAAAATTAAGCACGCACAAATGCGCGCGTTGTATATGCGAGTCAGTTCGGCGACCCGGTGATAGTTGCCGCGCTGCCGCGCACGACCGCCAGGCTGACCCGCTGTCTGAGCCAGGCCGTCTCGCGCGGCTCTCCCGAACGCTCTGTGATTCGACGACCGATGATCTTGATTAGGTCGTCAAATGTGGACCCCAGCACGCCCGTAGTTTCGATGGCCAGCGGTGCGAAGTCATACCGCTGGCTCAAGTCCGAGTAGCGTCGTTTCTTCGTCTCCTCGGCCGCCCGAGCCGCTGCCCCGGGAGCGACTGCACCCTCCAACAGGTGTGCACTGCTGAAGGTGTTGGTGCACGTCACGTCCCAGACGAGCGATTTGCCACGCCGGAAGGGAAAGATGGTGATCCCGTCCGGGCGGCGGCCGTCGCCTCTGTTCAGACCACGAGACTCCTGCACTGACTTCTGTCCAGCACTGCCGCGACTCCTGCCGACGCCAAACTGCGATGAACGATGTCGTTCAGGGCAGTATGACGCGGCAGTCGGCCGACGTTGTGGCAGCACGACAGACTGTGGTGGCCCCATCGGTCGGTCATTGAGCCGCAGCGGCACCTGTGCGGCTGCTGGATGGCGGCTCCCAGGCGCAGCGCCACGCCGACGCGAACGGCTTCGTCGGGCAGCAGCAGGCCGAGGCTGGAGATCGGAAGGGCGGACAACCAGGCGCCGCTATGGGGTGCGGCCGCAGCCAGAAGGCGAGCTCGGTCGACCTGGTTTGCTCTCTGGAGCAGACTGTTCAGGCGGTGCTCTGACGCACTCGTGTCGAGGTGGCGCTGAGTGAGGGACTGATCCTGGCTGAAGGCCGGGCACATTTTACTCACGAACTCCTCCACGGGAGGCGCCGGGAGACCAGGTCTGTCACCGCGTTGGCGGTCAATTATATGACTGACCAGGTCCCCAGCGGCCTCCATTGAGGCGATATGAGCAGGCAGCGCCACGTCAATCAGCCGCCTAGCCCCGATGCCACCCAGACGGACGGGCAGCGCCGCTTTCTCCCATTGATCGTCGTCCAGGTCGACGTTACAGCAGCTGCCGATGGCCGATCGGAGGCTCTCGTCGATGGTGACAAGCTGAGAGGTCGCCCTGTACACTGGGGCTGCTCTCATCAGGTACATGGCCCGCGGCACCGACGCGTATCTGCTCAGGAAGAATAGCGCCGGGTGCGAGCCGATGTTGGTGGTGCGCCTGATGAGCAGCTCCAGTTGGTGATGGATGTTGTCCAGGGCTGCCGGTATGCCTCCAGACTCGAGGGGTGCGCCCAGAAGTGTTGCCGTTGCCGCTGGTGTGCAGGTGGCCCCCGGCAGGTGCCTCTGGATCAGCGTGTCGGCCGTGTCGTCATCGGAGGGTCCGAGCCCGATGGCCTCGCACTTGGTGGTGTTCAGTGTGAGGCCGATGTCGTGCAGGGCTGGGACGAGACGCCTGATGTCTGATTGCACGACGTCTGAAGGCCCTCCTATTGTGGCGTCGTCCAGGTACCAGACGTTCAGCGGTGACTCGAGCTGCTGAGCCACCGGATCGACCGCGAGGGCGAACAGTGCGGGACCGAGGGGGTCTCCCTGCTGCACGCCGCGGCACGACCAGATACGTCTGGTACCGTGAAACAGAGGTGTTGGCTGGCCGTATGCCTGTGCGACGAGCGGCAATGCGACGGGGAAGCGGCGACTCACCTCATCCAGCAGGGTGCGGCGGTTGACGCAATTGAACGCGTTGGCCACGTCTAGTTTCACCAGAACGTGACCGCGCCGCCCCTTGTTGTTGAGATGAAGTGGCGCGTTGCGTGCACAGCCGCCTCACACCCCATTCTTGTGCATACGCCCAGCTGCACTGGGCGTAGCTCGTGCGCCAGCGCCGACGCCAGTTTGCCGGCTACCAGCTTGCTGGCGATACGCCGGAAGATGCTGCCCACTGCTATTGGGCGCAGACCCCCCGATTTTTTCCTAAGGGCGACGAGGCGTGCACTGAAAAATGCGCCCTTAGCGAAGTCGGGAATCAGGCCCTGTGTGTATTTATTTGTGTATATGTATACATGTGTTTGTGTGCATATGTATGTGTGTATGTGTGTGTATTTATTTGTGCCCATGTGTGTGTGTGTGTGTGTGTGTTTATCTGTGCCTATGTGTGTGTGTGTATTTATTTGTGCCCATGTGTGTGTGTGTGTGTGTGTTTATCTGTGCCTATGTGTGTGTGTACTTCTGTGCGCTTGTGTTTGTGTATGCATATACGCTTATGTGTGTTTTTATATTTGTACCTGTGTAGTTTGTATTTTTATAATGATTTATAATTTATCGTCACCTATTAATCACACACAGTAATAACAATGACAATATTTGTTGAGCCTGTATAAAATCTATAACATCACATTGATATATGACACACAACATATACATAATACAAAACGATCATCAAAACAAGGTGCATCTGGCCAGGTTGAGATGCGGTCATCATCCTGCCCTTCTGTCCTATCAGAAAAAGTTGAATGACTCAATCGATGACACCTGTCCAGATTGCAATTCAGCACCACACACACATACACACACACACACACACACACACAGACACACAGACACACACACACACACACACACACACACACACACACACACACACACACACACAACATCCAAAGACCTGTGCAATAAACCGGTCAAGGTGGCGTCGCTTTCCTCACCAGCTCAGGAGGTTGTTCGGCCAGACAAACTAAGAAACAACACAATTCATGTGTATGTGTTTGTGTGTGTGTTTGTCGTTGGTTTCCCCGTGTTCACAGGTAATTGACACAATGTCGCTGACCGACGATGTTGTCGCCATGATGGACACACTGGGACCATTGTACGGTGACATCACCGACACTAACACCACCGCCGACCTCACCGACAACGGAGAAGGGTGTAGCTCTGCTGTTGCTGCCTCCATTCCACCTGCGGCAAATGCGGCGCAACCTCGTGGTGTGTTGGCAGCACCGCGCCATAATGGTATCACTAGCGGCAAGCACGTTCGTTTTCGCACGCCGTCTGTGTCTGCTGAATGCTCGACGGCGGTGATTGGCTGCAACGGAGGAGGAGGAGGTGGTGGTGTGGCGACCGTATTGTCCGACACCGACACCGATGACGAGTTTATTGACACGGTCGAGGTCAGTGAACCTCTGCCTCTCTGTAAATGTATGTGTGTTTGTATTTCTATCCGTATCTGGTGTATTCAAGTGTATATGTGTACGAGTGTGTGTATGTGGGTGTTGTGTGTGTGTGTGTGTGTGTGTGTGTTTGTGTGTGTGTGTGTGTTTGTGTGTGTGTGTGTCTGGTGTATTCAAGTCTGTAAGTGTACGAGCGTGTGTATGTGGGTGTTGTGTGTGTGTTTGTGTGTGTTTGTGTGTGTATGTGTGTATGTGTGTGTCTATGCGTGTCTGGTGTATTCAAGTGTATATGTGTACGAGTGTATGTGAGAGAGAGAGAGAGTATATACGTATATTTCTGTGTATATTTGTGTGTGTGTGTGTGTGTGTGTGTGTGTGTGTGTGTGTGTGTGTGTGTGTGTGTGTGTGTGTGTGTGTGTGTGTGTGTGTGTGTGTGTGTGATGTTAGGAGCCGATACAGTGCAGTGCAATTTCTCACTCAATAGAGGCGACACATTGCAAGGTGCAGCTTATTCAGCACCGAGTTGATCATATACTACTGCAGATTAGCCGCGCCGCTAACCAGCTGACTAAGGTCGTTCACCCGCCTGCTTATCTTGTATATCTCACTGTCATTTTCGTCTATCTGTTGTTTATTGTCGATCTTACATCTTATATATCTAGGCTGTCTATTCTATCTACATCTTTTGGTTAGCTTCCAGTACACATGGAGCCGCCGCAGTGTGGTAATAGTGCACTTGCACTCTTCCCCCATGCTACTGTATTTGCCAGTAATTAATAATAATAATAATGCTGTATATATATGCCATGTATGGCTTATTTGCGTTTATCATCACATTTCGTTGTCTATTTCTCTGTGCTGTTAAAACCGTATATGTAGCTACGAGTGAAGATAATGCATTATATCCGCTAACAACTTGATCGCATCGACTGGTGTGTGTGTGTGTGTGTGTGTGTGTGTGTGTGTGTGTGTGTGTGTGTGTGTGTGTGTGTGTGTGTGTGTGTTGGGTGTATGTGGGCGACAGAATGCGGCCTGTGGTGCCGGCAAGGATCACAACAGTACAACAGACAACAGTGTTACGATAGCTAACAACAACAATCAAATGTGTACCGGTGAGTCCCACTTTGTGTGTTAGTTCGTTTAAAGGCTATTTATCATCGAGGAGGTTGTTTCGTTTTTATTTGCGATCTATTGATTTCTTGCGCGATTGATGTTGAAACGTAGATTGTGTGATTCTATCTCCTTCGTTCACCAAACTGATGTTTCCGTTATGCTTGAAACTGCAGCGTGCAACCGTACTCCCAGCGTCGGCGTAAATGCTCGAAGTATGCGGGCGGATTCGAACCGTCGACCTTTTGGTTACAAAGCCGATATGCTACCACTGCACCACTAGAGTGTGTGCTATTTGTTGTGATATTTGCCTGGTCATTTTCATCATACAAGAATCAAATGCTTATTCAATGCTTGATTATTTAGGCAAGATAGTGTTAATATATTTCCATTATTGTCTATATATGTCGTCTTCTGCATAAAATCGCGTTTTAATTTTGTTCAGTAATTGTATATCGTGTATGTAAAATAAATTAACAGTGAAAAATGGTTTTGGAAAAATCGTACGATATGATCTATGCGAATACTACCAGTGCATGATGAGCTTGCTTAGTCAATGCAAAATCCTGAGAGCTTTCTCAATTAACATTTTGTTTGATGTTTTCTCGTAGATATTTTGGAAGAGTGCAATGAAGAATATATATGAATTAAAAAACAATGAATTTCAGAACTGATGTTTGCGCCTTGTTTGTTAATTTTTCCGAAGGCGGTTTTCACTGGTTGATATTTGAATGGTTGATATTTCAGACAATTTGTCGTGTGACGTCATGGCTGCGCTGAAAGAAATGCGACGAGATATCGGCGCCATCAACGCCAAACTGGACTTGCTATCTGGCAACCTGCTGCCACAAGCCAGGGCTGCCAATTCGTCGAAATTGTCACAGGTTTATTTTCCACTCATTGCTTCAGCATTTTTATTGTCAATGCTGCCAGTTTTGATTTTCATATTTATCGTCGATTCTAACATAACTATATTATAAAAAATTGATTGAATTAGAATATGGTTGTTTTTGCGTGTGTTTCTGCGATATTTTTATGCACTGTTGTTGTTTTTCTACTGTGAAAATATTAAATTTGCTTCAGCCACGGAATCACATATGTGAACAATGCGAGTTCTTTGGACCGACTGTATTTATGCATTAAAAAAGCGACGAGCAAGACAAATACAAACAAACATACGCACAAGATCAAACACGCACAATCACAAACACAACACGACACACAGACATACAGATAGCTGCACAGAACACTGCGCTTCCGGCAGGTACCGCCAGGAGGCGCCACAAGTGTGTCTATCTCTCCCTCTATGTATGTCTGTCTGTGTCTGTTTGTACGTGCGTGTGTGTTTCTGTGTGTATTTGTCTGTGTGTGTGTCTGTTTGTGCATGCGTGTGTTTCTGTGTGTGTGTGTGTATGTGCGTGTGTGTCTGTTTTTATGTGTGTGTCTGTGTGTGTGTGTGTGTGTGTCTGTTTGTACGTGTGTTTCTGTGTGTATGTGTCTGTGTGTGTCTGTTTTACGTGTGTGTCTGTGTGTGTGTGTGTCTGTGTGTCTGTTTGTACGTGCGTGTGTGTCTGTTTGTGCGTGCGTGTGTGTTTCTGCATGTGTATGTGCATGTGTGTGTGTGTTTGTGTATATGCGTGTGTGTGTGTATATGCGTGTATGTGTACGTGCGTGTGTGTATGTGCGTATGTATGTGTGTTGTCAATAAACGTTGTTGTGTTGTGTTGTCGCCAGGTGGCGCGCGTGTTGCGCCGGTACTGGTGGTGGCGCCCCCTATCGGCCAAGTCCACACTACACTGGCTCTCCTTGCTACTGCTAGTGCTAACTGCTACCGCCACAACCACACTCTCCCTGCGTCGTCGGCGTGTCTAACACGTGCCACGTGTCATAATAACACGTGTCATAATGGCACGTGTTGGCATTGGATATTCAATGTTGTATAGGTTACATTGTTTTTGTTTTCGGTATATGCTGTTTGGTTTTGAAGAGGACGTATATTTAGTGTAGTGGCAATATCTATAGTTCTAATTAATGTGTGGAGAAAAGCTGTTATTGTGTATTTGAACACAGCAGTGGTGGGTTTATTTGCGTGTGCAAAGCCTCTCATGGCTCCGACTTTACGCGCAAACTAAGTCTGCTACCAGGCTCTATGTTGATAAAAACTGGTATTTGGCCAGAATCGAACCCGGGTCCCCCGTGTGCTATGCGGGTGTGCACGTCATTCGGCTACGACGGGAACAATATACATTTGTGCGTGAAACTTCGGCAATGATTCATATACAATGGGTCATATATAACTCGTCTGTAGTATAAGTCGTTGGTTTATAAAGTGGTCCAGCGGTAGTGTTTGTGTCTTGCAACCGGGAGGTCGCGGTTCGAATCTGGTCGTTGGTTTCCTTGTGTTTACGCTGATGTTGGGAAGCGTTTTTCTGATCGTGTTTCTCTTGTACATCTGACATATTGGGTCATAATGGGTTTCAATTTGAATACGTATGTATTCTTAATGAGGCGTTAAATTCTTGCTAGGAATTTTCGTGAAAATAGGAAAAATTCGATGCTGAATAGATTTGCCTTATTTTATTGCGTCTTTGTTTGGGCTTGTTTTTTCAAGCCGTCTTGTACCATTAGAAGTTCGACGGTAAAGTTTTTTTGCCACTTGCGGGCAATTTATATTTAATTGCTTGTTAGTGTGCAGTTAGCAACTTTTTTCTCGCTCGGCTGAAAGTTTCAACTCGACGCCAGACCTACTCTATTATACAGGGTATTTTTGGCTTGACTCTAAATTTGCCATCAAGATATGTTGCTCTCGTTCTTGGTGTATGTGTGATCACTATCGATTGGTCTTAATCTAGTTCGTGTGCGTGTTTGTGTGTGTGTGTGCACGGGTGCATACATGTTACATGTGATTCCTTTGGTGCCTTCTTCTGTCTGGAAGTAAATTTTGCATTCCGGCATATGTGTGTGTGTGGTTTTTTGTTTTTATTCGAGAACATTTTGCGCATAAGTGAGATATAATTATTATGCTTTTTATAGTTTATAATTTTACTTTTTCGTTGTTGTTTTTCACGGATTTTCTTCATACTGCTGGCAATAGGAAATTGCTTTATCTAAATAGTTTATATCCCCATAATTAGCTGCAATTATATTCGTAAAATTGTTCGTGTTTTGTCTATATACTAGAGCGATTTGTTTGAGAATGTTATTGCGTCCATTTTTTGTACCTGATTGGCTTGTGATGCGGTTTGCGTCCAGGTTATGAATGTTGTATTTTTACTGCGAATCCCACGCAAACTGTGGGATTTTTTATTTTGGTATATTTTTGTATTTGTTAAGCAGGGTCAGTGCGATATGGATAGAAAACTAATTGAGATTGTATATTATTGCTGTTTTATGAGTGTATGTTTGGTTTCCTTGGCTACATCTCGAATTTACCGATTTTTTCGACAAATTGACTGCAAATATACGCACCATCACACGCATATATACACAAGTGTTTCTTGTTGATCAGAGATATTGTCTCATAAATGTTGACCGATGTTCCATGTCGTGATTTTTCTTCGTCTGGAATGATTCGTGAAATTTCGTCTTAATTTTCGTGTCAACGTCACCAACCGAAATTTCATTGCAGTTTCGCTACGTATACAGCAGTGGCGGCACCAGATTTTTCCGGTAGGGGGCTTGATGGGGGGGCTAAGGGAAAAGATGCGCGAATTTGTCGAAACTACACTCAAAATGTTCATGGCCGTCAGGTATTTGAAAAGGGTGCTTGGTACATTTTTAGAGAGCTCCAGACCCCCCCCCCCTCTCTTGTCGTCGCCACTGGTATAGAGCAAAAACTTGCTGAGCTTATCAAAAGAATGTTTTGCTCGTTATTTTCATTCTCGGAAAAGTTGGCGTGGATCTGTCGTTGTAGTCTGTCATTAGAGCTAAAGCTTCGTGGACTCGGTTGATTAGCACACCGTCGTATGACTTATGTATATGCCACTTGACGTATGAAAAGACAATTTTTAGCTTCAGTTATTTATGTTTCCTGTGCTCAGCATCTCCCTCAGTTTTTGTCGTAGCAAAATCGCAAGTTTTTGCGTGAATATGTGCATGTTGTGTTGATTGAAAGTAGATGTTCTATGTTCCATCAATGATAACATTTTTCCTTTAGTAGCTCGTCCTCATAAACACAGGTCAGCTCCTCAGTGGATAAACTCTCATCTTCTCGAGCTAAAAAAAAATCTACGCTCCTTAGAACGAACCTGGAAACGCTCTCTCCTGTCCACTGATTTGTTGGCGTTTTCCACTTCTCGCTCTCTGTACATTACTGCTCTTTCTTCAGCTAAGCGATCTTTTTACACTTCTCGTCTTTCCTCCCTTTCCCGTTCTCCGAAGGCCCTCTGGGTGACTCTCAACAAACTCACTGGCAACCGTTCTCATCCTGTTTCTTCACTATCAGCCTCCGATCTATCATCCTACTTTACTGATAAGGTTATATCTGCACAAGCTAAAATTAACCACTCCAATATTCTTCTGACTCATACTTCCTCTGTTGATGATTTCCCCTCTTTCTCTCAGATTGACCTCCCTGGTGTTCTTTTTCTAATCTCCAAGTTAAAAATCTCTTTCTCACCGGCCGATCCAATAAATTTCCTTGCCATTTCCTCTTCTATTATGTCACTGGTCCCGTATTTTCTTCATCTAATTAATTCTTCATTTCTCCACGGTAAATTTCTCTCTGACAAGCATGCCATTATCTATCCTGTCCTAAAAAAAACCTCTCTTGATCCCTCTGATTGTAAAAGCTACCGCCCTATATCACTCTTGAGTTTCTCTTCCAAGCTTCTGGAATCTGCCATCTTTTCTCAACTATCTCCTTTTATTTGTCGTGCACTTGATCCTTTCCAATCTGGTTTCCGTCCTTTTCACTCAACTGAAACTGTCCTCATATCCCTCTCTCAAAACATCTTATCGCATTTCTCTTTTAAACAGTCTGTTCTTCTTGTACTCCTTGATTTGTCTTCTGCATTTGACCTAGTTGACCACACTATTCTTACTCATGATCTTTCCCACATTGGCTTATCTTCATCTGCCCAATCACTTCTCTGTTCTTACTTATCCAACCGGACCTTTGCCATAAATTTCAATTCCTCAACTTCTAGTTCTGCTTCTCTATTGTCTGGAGTTCCTCAGGGCTCCATCTTAGGTCCTTTACTTTTTAACCTCTATATGTCCTCTCTCTGTCCAGTTCTACGGAGCCACAGTGTTGCTTACCATATCTATGCCGACGACATCCAACTATGTATCCCCTGTCCTTTCTCTCATCCTTCTCTTCTTTCCAATATCCTACGTGATATTACCTTATGGACCTCATCTCGACGCCTCCTTCTCAATACTTCTAAATCTGAGTTCATAATTCTTCACCCTCCTCGTATCACTCCTCCTTTACTTCCTCTGCCTCTCTCCACTACTGTACGTAACCTCGGCACTATTTTTGATTCCAATCTTTCTTTTACCAATAACGTCATTTCCACTGCTCGAACCTGCTACCTTATTCTGCGTTCTTTTACCCTATCCGCTCTTGTTTGGACCAACCTTCGGCTATCAAATTTGTTCACTCTCTTATTTTTTCCCGTCTTGACTACTGCAGCTCACTCCACCTCAACTTACCTCGGTCTTCTTTGAAAATCCTTCAGCGCATCATCAATCAATCCTGTCGTTTCGTACTCCATCCCACTCGCTGTCGCCACACTTCCTCCTTCCTGTTCCAATTTCACTGGCTCCCCATCATTCCACGTATCCACTTTCGCCTATGCTGTCTTGTATACAAACTACTACGTGTCCATAAATCTCCAGCTTACTTAACTGATCTTCTTGATCCTTCCATCAATCAATCGTCCCGTATTCCACTTCCTTTGTTCTGTCCTCGCGCCTTGAATGAATCTCCTTGGTCAGCTAAATCTTTCTCGTTCTATGCTCCTCGACTATACAACTCACTTCCTGTCTCTATTACTTCATCCCCTTCTTTTCGCCAATTTTCTTCTTCCCTCCGCAAATATCTATTCTCAATTTCTTTTGACACTGTTTCCCACTCTCTCACTCCTTATGCCTCGGTCTGACTCTACATGTCTGTGGTGCTGTTTTGTGTCTATTGTTGTTCCATTGTATTGTTGTACTCATGCTTATATTGTTCTTATTTTCTATTGATTTTGTCATGTGAAGTCGCTTGTGCATATCCACTCTTTTATTAATTTTTCTCTTGTTTAAGTAAGTTTGTTTGCTATGGGTTTCTTATTCTACTCTATGTGAATATTCTCTTCCTGATTCTCACTTTGTACTTGTGTATGTAGTAGTCTTGTTTTTGTCATTTTCGCGCTTGTGACCACGGGCGCTATAACAAATACATCGTTGATTGATTGATTGATGTTAAGAGAAGAAGCATTTGTGAATTGAGATTATGAGTCAATCTGGTCGCTTGATTGCGAAAGACCTGCCGTGCTATCGGTAAATAGTTTGATGTATGTATTTTCAAATAAATCAATTTAAGGGTGTGCATTGAACAATTGTAATATGATTCTACTGAAGTTTTATATGAGCTAAAATAATTGTTGTGGCACAATTTGTTTGTTCGGAGGTTTTTGAAATGTTGCTTTCACTCATTGCGCGAAAAATACAAACATAAAGCTCTTGCCTGCGCCATCGTTAGTGTGGTCTGGTTAAAGTTCATTTGTTTTTATTCACTGTATACTGTAAACATTCAATGTTTTGAGAGGTATCGAACTCGAATAATCTACTTGACAGTATCAACTTGCTGCACGTTTGACTATGTGCTGCCTTAATCGCTTTAGGCGATGTGAACATCGGCTTTTATTTTATTATTATTATGGTGTTCGTTATGGTCTTTGCAGTCAGATTAATGCGAATTAGTCGTAAACGTCTATGTTTTTTTGTTTGAATAGTTTTCTCCTGCTTATTTGGTAGTCTGATGGAAACAGCTGTTCTTATCGTCAACGACCATAACAATTTTGCCTCATCGGATTTGTTCTAGGCTGAGAAATATGGCGTTTACAACGATTTTCGACTTTGAATTGCACGACAATGAGATGGACAGTAGAGATGACAACTCGTCCGACGATGACGCCATCGAAGTTAAACAGGTAAGTTTTTCACGTTTTTCTTGCGTTTTGTTCGTGCATTTTTTACAGTCTCTCTTTGTCAGTTTGCCAGGCATTTTTAACTGCCTATTTCTCACACACACTCGCCTAGATGTAATTTAGCTGAGCCGCTCGCTACGTTTGTCTCACCAATCTTGCGGCGACTGCAGGACAGTGGGTAAAATTGTGAAGGGAATTCTGGATGAAAATGCGTTCACCTTGCATTTATCCAGCGGCTCAACCGCTTCTTGACTCGTGTATGCTGTTGTTTGTGTGTCGTTTTTGTTCTGGAACTCAGAGTTTGAACTCAGAGTTTGAACTCAGAGTTTGAACTGGAGTTTGTTTTTCTTGTTGATCACATAATTCGTGTTTGCGATCGTTCATATTTGCGTGTCTTAGACATTATGATTGATACAATTAGTGTTTAGTTTTCCACATCCGCTCTTGGCATTGTTATGTCAAAATACTGGTAGTGTAGTACACACATACACACGCACACACACACACATACACGCACATATTCACACACGCACACACACACACACACACACACACACATATATATACACGCACACGTAAGTTAATTATATGGTTCTTGCTGTAATTATTACGATGTGCCGTTGTGATGTTTAGCACGGGAGTTATCGGTGTATATGTCGTGTAATTTAAACTGTTTTGGCGTTATCGATTTGACAAAGAGGAAGAATTGTGTGTGGAATGTGGTTGATTGAGTGAAGTATTTGTTGTTCGTTCATTTTTGTTCTAAATATATCTTTTTATATTAACACGGCAAGTTTTTAGAACAATCTTATAGCATCATTCTGGCAAAATAAACTCGCTGGTAACATACATCTATACACGCACACAAACACACACACACACAGCTCCCTATTATCTCAGTGGCTTAGAAGCTGAAGTTTCTTGTGCCAGAGATTTGCGGTTCGAATCCAAGTTCGGGTTCGTTTTATCAACACCGGTTGTAGTCTACCGGCTGTAGATTTGGCCGACAGCGGGTCATGCCATATAGTCACATCAGGATGTCATGCATGCTTCTCCGTGAACAGATATGCAGTTTTACAGGAATTGCGTGCGTGTGATGTTGAGAATGTTGCATGTGTGCATCTGCAACACAATCTTATGCAATCATTGTTCAGCTTCTATTTCTGTGTATAAAGTGTGTGATTGTGTGTTTTGTTACGTCATCATGATTCACTCGCGAGATAGAGAGCGAGAGAGAGATAGATAGAGAGCGAGATGTGTCCTGCAATAGACACAAGTTTGGAAATAGGAACGGCATGCTATTCTATTAGAGGTTTTACGGCATATATATATATATCTTGGAAGCAGGCTATTTGCAATACATGTTGTGCTACAAATGTACATGCTTGTGTACGAGTTGTCTCGGACAAAAATGAGTTTTTCAGTGCTATTAGGAAAACTGGAAACCAGAGGAAATTAGGGAGACCAATTGAGACTTATACATACTAGAGAAACAAAACAGAAAACGATGTAGAATTTAACAGAATGTATACACACACACACACACACACACACACACACACACACACACACACACACACACACACACACACACACACATTATTGTATATAAACGCTAGCATTGTTGTTATTGTGGTTGTTTGTTTCAGGACTTCGACAGACCGAATATCGATTCTTATATCAAGTGAGTGCAGATTTTCCACTGTATACTATGCACGTATATATTTGTGTGTGTTTTGTGTGTGTGTGTATATGTTAGTGTGTTTGTATGTTTGTGTGTGTATGTTTGTGTATGTTTCTGTGTATGTTTGTTTGTGTGTTTGTGTGTGTGTATATGCTTGTGTGTGTGTGTGTGTGTTGTGCTTGTATGCGTTTGTGTGTGTGTGTGTATGTTTGTATGTGTCTGTTTGTATGCGTATGCTTGTATGTGTATGTTTGTGTGTTTTCTCGTATTATTTTCCTATATGCTTATCTTGGATCCCGGGCCATTAAGTACATGTCACTTTTCAGGCCTGAAATACCAGGTTTTTAGCAGTACGGTTCAATAAGCCCTCCCGAAATTTGAACCTTTATCCTGTAGTATTATTTTATATTCTCTATGTGTTGAAACTGCGTCCTTTCCTATCATTTACGTGTTAATGTACCATTTTGCACATATTTGTACTTTATTAACATTGATATAATTCATACTATAATTAAGCTGATTATTTTTGTATAAATAAAACTTTGGCAGACTGAATTTTCACTCTGTCAAATAGATGTGGCCATTAAGTCCGTCATGGAAAATATCGTGTGAAATTTCGGATTAAAACAAGTAATTATCGGTCGGCATCTACGGAATGTCCATTTCTATATATGCTATTGTCATTTTAAACTGTATATTTCCATCCATTCAACCAAACAGAACAAATGTCCAAGATCCTTGCGTCACAAACGTCACATCCTTTTTCCATTCGTCGCTAACATTGAAAAATGTCTCACCGAGGAGCTAAATATTATTATTTGTGTGTGTGTGTGTGTGTGTGTGTGTGTGTGTGTGTGTGTGTGTGTGTGTGTGTGATAGCGAGGAGGGTATGGAGAGTTTGGCGATCAATGAGAACACAGTGAATGATGGCGGTGGTCTTGACGGCAGTGGCGGCGGCGAGCGACTAAGTCCCAAGGACTTCGAGCTACGCAAGGTGCTCGGCAAAGGCGGATATGGCAAGGTCGGCTCATTCGGGATAATAATTTCCAATACTCTCAAACTACCGCATGCAGCTAAATAATGTTGAAAAATAATGTATCCATAACTATTTATTTTGACATCTAATTATATGCCAGATGTATTTTGATTATTGACAATTACTGGTGAATCATTGTTTAATTTATCATATGACCCTAATGCTACATGTGATACTCCACTGGCTTCTGTGAATTCTTGGATTTCTTCACTTGCAATCGATTTATATTTGCTTTTTCCTAATTGTTTTTTATCTTTCACATTTGTTTATATTTATTTGCGTGCGTGTTTTTCTCTAGTTGCTTGATGTTTCTATATTTGTTAAATTTCTGGCTTCCATATTGTTTGTGTCGTTTGCGTTTTATTGATTAAAGTTCACGAATGTGTGTGTTTGTGTGTGTGTGTGTGCAAAATACAGGTGTTTCAGGTGCGCAAGCTGGGCGGTAAGCATGCCAACAAGGTGTTCGCCATGAAAGTGCTGAAAAAGGCCACTATTGTGCGCAACCAGAAGGACACGGCCCACACCAAGGCTGAACGTAACATTCTGGAAGCTGTCAAGGTGATTGCCGCTCGGCTGCGATTACAAACACGCACACACGTTACACACGCGCACACATTCAGATACATACACACACACATACACATACACATACACACTTATTACACGCATATATTCCGTGTTATACAAACACGCACACACGTACACACACGCACATACATACGCACTTACACATACACACACTTATACTTACATATGCATGTATATAGATAAATGCACAAACAGACGCATATACATATACATATACAGACAGACAGACAGACAGACAGACAGACAGACAGACAGACAGACAGACAGACAGACAGACAGTAGTGTGACAGCATCTAGCTGATAGCTGTGACACGTCACACTTACAACTCTGATAAGCCGGGTTCGATTCCTGACTGTTTCATATTCTTTACTGCCAACCAAATATCTCAAATAAATAATAACAACAATAATAATAATAATCGTCATGATAATAATGTTATTTCTTTTTTATTCCTTCTCTATTAGCTTTCATCTTCCTGACTGAAATATTTACCTTTCGAACTCTCTTTCTCACTCTAGATCTCTTTTAGGCGCTTCCAGTACACATGAGGCCACCGCAGGGTGGTAATAATGCTTACACTCTTCCCCCATGCTACTGTATTTGCCTGTAATTAATAATAATAATATTATTATTATTGTTGTGTTGTTTTTGTTGTGTTATTGTTGTGTTGTTGTTATTGTTATTGTGTTGTTGTTATTGTTGTTGTTATTGTGTTGTTGTTGTTGTTATTGTGTTGTTATTGTTATTGTGTTGTTGTTATTGTGTTGTTATTCTTATTGTGTTGTTATTGTTATTGTTGTTGTTGTTATTGTGTTGTTGTTATTGTGTTGTTGTTATTGTTATTGTCGCCAGCATCCGTTCATTGTCGACCTGATCTACGCGTTTCAAACCAACGGCAAGTTGTACTTGATTCTGGAGTATTTATCGGGCGGCGAGTTGTTTATGCATCTGGAGCGAGAGGGCATTTTCATGGAGGACGCGGCCGCCTTCTACCTGGCTGAAATCACACTGGCACTGGAACACCTGCATCGACAAGGCATCATCTATCGGTAGGTCGTACCGTGCCTTGTTTGGGGCTAAATTACCCCGTGGGGTAATTTAGCTATTTTCCGTGGGCGATGACAGAACAAATGTTGATATTTATTGAAAATCTTAAAATCAAGAAAGTATTGCCTGCTATCTGGTGTTGGGATTGATAAAATCATTAGAAACACAAAATATACCAATACAATAAAATAAGTGTTTTAGTTCAGCCATATATATATACACTAATGTTGACAACGTTTTGTGAAACAAGTGACATGTTTACGGTGCCATGTTGAATTGGATAAAAAGCTGTAAAAGGTTGTGATCCACCGTTTTGTGAGATTATTTAATGTTCTTCTTTTATTCTGCTTTCAATGTTCATCTTTCCTGTGACGTATTTTGCTTCGGGCATATCATTTCATATGTGCGTTCTCGTTGTTTGTTTCTGTTGAGCTTTGTGTTGGCTGTTTCGTCTCCTGTGGTTCGTTTTGGATGCATATTGTCTCATATCTTGCTGACTTTAGGTCCCGTAGGCTATTAAGCCCATTTCACTTTTCAGGCCTAAAATACTAGGTTTTTAGCAGTACGGTTCAATAAGCCCTCCCGAATTTATGTTCATTACCATTTATCATTCAATTTACGAGTTTGCACATATTTGTACTTTATCAACATTGATATTCATATTGCAATTTAGCTCATTCTTTTCGACAAATATAACTTTGGCTGACTGAATTTTTACCCTGTGAAATATCTGTGTACATTACGCCCACCATGTACAATATAGAGTAATTTTTTAATTACTCCATAGGCTTAACGGCCGGGAGCTACGGTATGTTTATGCTCTGTTCTATATGCGACATACACACAGGCGTTTCGCGACGTTGCTTACGTGACAATTTCAGGCGTACTGTGTTTTTATGTCGTGTATTGGCTAGCTGCTCAGGTACACCTCACAAACACCAATTAGAAGCACACCCAGAGAAACAACAAACACACACACAAACAAACACACACACATACAGATATTTGGGGGACATTTGAGCACTGTGTTTTCCCCCCAATTAGCGAGGGGGGTTAGAAAGAACACTTCGACCGGGATAAATAGATATGACAAAGCGATTGGGTTGTATCAGAAATAGTGTGTTTATATAGCATATATAGCATATACGCCTGCAGCAACGATAAAATAGACATTCAGGTTTGGTAGACGCGTGCGTTACCATCACAAAGCTGCATTTCGGCTGCAAATCTTATGCAACACTGCTAACACATACACACACAAACACACACACACACACACACACACACACACATACACACACACACACAAACACACACACACACACACACACACACATATGGACTAGATGTTGAAATAAATTTGGCTGCACAGACAAGCCAACACCCCTGCGAGTGTGTGTGTGTGTGTGTTGCAACACACACACACACACACACACACACACACACGTACGCACGCACGTACACATGCACAGATTAACATATACACAGGTATACTCCAAATACAAATATAGGGGTATAGTGGGACGATATGAAGAAACAGTCGATCATTTGTCTGTGTGTATCTGTTTATGTTTGCGCGTGTGTAAATATGTATGGCTCTGTGTGTGCCGACTTTTGTGCAAAATCAATGTATATTCCAAGCACGCCATACAACGTGTTTATAGTATGTATCTAAATGTGTGTGTGTGTGTGTGTTTGCGTGTCCGTTCTCTTATTTGTGTCCGTATGTGTTCATTAATAACGTACGTAGCTTGGTGTGTGTGTCTCGCTCTCTCTTTTGTGTGTTTGTGTGAGTGTGTGTATGTGTGTGAGTCTGTGTGAGTGTCTGTGTAACCACATACTTGAGACGTTAGACGTGTGTAGGTCCATTGCGTGACTTCTGCATGTCTGTCTTCCATCACTTGACCATAGTGGAACTTGAAACGATTTCTTTGCTTGAGTATGACGATAATTATGATGATTACGGCTCTGGACAGACGTTTTTGGCTCTTAGATGTGTTTGTTCTGCGATCTTGCCCAACCTTGAAGTTGTTGCTGTTTGGTGGATGTGATGTCGGCCTTATGACACGGTTCGTTCCAGTTCCATGCTCATTGTTTTCATTCTTGTTTTCTTTGTGAATCAATTGCCAGCGTTTGTAGCTCAGGACTAGAGATGTGCGTCTGTCTGTCTGTGTGTATGCGAAATCACGTTACAATCGTCACGATCTTTTCTTGGCGGTGCTCTTGTCCCTTTGTCGATTGACGAACATCTGTGGGGCGATGTTCTACTTGTTGTCGATGAGCGTCTGAAGTTGGAGAACGAGATCGCGTGATGCGGCCAACACACTGAGGGCGTTGTGTCGCTCGGCCATCTCGTTGAAGAACTTGATGATGTCGGTGAAGTCCATGGCGTTGTCCAGGATGATATCGCGATAATGTTCGACCAATGCCAGCGCGATGAACAGCACGAAATGCGGCGAGACCAGCTGGTTGGCCGCCCAGATTGTCTCCCACAACAGGAAGACGTCGTCGTATACGAACTCGCGCTTGAAGTTCAGCAGGAACCAGCGATAGCAGAAGTAGAAGTGTGTGTAGTCGCCGTTGTGTTGCATGTGCGCAAACAGCTCCGGATCGAGCACCTGGATGAGCGAGCGCATGTTGGCCAGATGCTGGTCCATGGTCGAGCCGCTGTGCGGAAAGTTGGCCGTCATTGTGTCCATCAGTCGGCAGAAGCAGCTGTAGGCGAGCGCCTCCTCGCGCAGCGTGACCAGCAACGGCGCGAGCAGGTCGCACATGCCCTGCATGTAGCCCACGTCCAAATGCTGCCACACGTAGGTGCACATGATGGTGCGAAGAATGTTCAGGTTGTGTTGTCCGACGAAGAACCAATGTGCGCGGTCGCACCGTTGCACATCCTTGTCGATTCGGTGCAGATTCAGGGCGAACGTGTCGAGCAGCTCGCACGAGTAGCAGCCGCCGTTGCTGCTGGCCGGCGACGGACACGACGTGGGCGACGGTGTTGCAGCGTTGCTCACCTGCAACAACGCCGTTTGTTCGGGCAGCGGACTGTCGGCAGCATCGTCAACTTCTTCCGATAATTGCTGCTGTTGTTGTTGCCGATGGTGGTTGGTTTGTGAATTTGTATTATCTTGAGGTGATATCGGCAGTGGTGGAGACGGTTGTGGGGATGGTGATGGTGGTGGTGGGGTTTGAACGACGTCGATGTCCGATGAATTGGCTTGGCTGGACGGCTCAGTGTCTTCGGCCAGTGTTTCAATGTGGCCGTTGGTGTGCATGTCTTCGCCGCGGACGTGTTGTGTCGCTTCCTTATCGCGCTGCTGCACAATGGCCTCCACGGCCATCCATTCGGCCATGGCCGTTTCGTAGACGCGCTGCTGCTCGTGGTCTTGACGGTCGCGCTCGTGCTCGGTCGAGTGCAGGTCGTAGTGGCCGAGCAGGAACGGCCAGATTTGACGGCGCCGTGTTGGCTCGACGCCGCCAAAGTACACGTGGCGCAGCACTTGTTCGACGCTGATGGCTGCCGGATTGGCGGTCCACTGGTCCCACAACGGACCGGTGATACCGCCGCCGGCCGTGTCGCTCGGCTCGCAGGCCGACACGATGTTGGCGCTTACCAAACCCGACAGATGAGTACGCACGGTGTGCAGGTGCCGGCAGTGCGCCAGCCAGCCGTAGAAGGCTCGCGAGATGATTTGGCGACGCATACTTGTGCACATGCTGCGAATGCTAGGCGACTGCTTATCAGCGCTGGTCGGAGCAGAGGTTTCGGCGTCGCTCGTTTTAACCGCATCAACACACGACCGGTTTTGAACTGCCGTTGGCGATGAAGGCTTGGCGCTGTCGAACACGTCGTTACTCGACTGGCCAATGTCGATCTCGGACAGCGAGAAACTTTTACCCGATGAGGTAGACGATGACGATATGGTGGAAGAGGACAGCTTGGCAGCACGACTGGCCAGCCAGCCGAGCGGCTTGGCTTTGACGGCGTTCGGGTACATGAGCTCTTGACTGTCGACTGCCTGCACGGACGGCTTGGTGAAGACCACGCGGAATACATAGTCGGCTTTTTCTTGGCTGTTGGCGTCCGCACAGGCTGTGACCGACGCGCTGCTGGCTGAAGCTGGCTGGAGTTGAGAACGTACCCGGGTGCGCACCGCCGGTCGCTGCCAGAGACGCGGAAAGACAGTGACGCGGTGTGACCAAAGCGGCGGGTCGAGTCGTCCATGTGGCAACAGGCCTGTTTCCAGGCACGATAGAAAGGCGAGCAGGTGACCGCCGAGCGGGAACACGAGCGGCGGATGCTGGACGCCATCGTGTGCCACCATCACCAAGGTACCTCCACCGCCGTTTCCGGAGTCTATCTCTGTGTCGGCCTCCTGTTGCTGCTGTTGTTGGTTGTGGTGGCAGTGCAGGTATATAATATCGTCGGCTCTCACGCAAAGTGCGTCTTCCCATATGGCCCCTCCACCGCCACCTCCGCCGATGCTGCTAGCTGAGCTGCTGCTACTGCTGCTGCTGGTGTTCGTGTCGGACGACTCAGAGCGGCAGCCGTTCATCAGTTGGTTGGGTGTCCACTTGATCATCAGACACGTGGGCGTCTGGTGCAGCGACAAATAGCCGGGCTTGCCGACCGGCGGCTGGCCGGACTGAACGATCACGTTGTTTTTGCCGTATAGCAGCGTGGTGCGGCTGTTTTGGTGCAGCGACTCAACGTAGTCGCGCGCGCTCACGCTGATTGCCTCGGTGCTGAGCGGCTTGCGCATCGTATGCAGATGCAGTGCCGGCCGGCGGTGCGGGGCCGTGGCGGCGTTGGCCGGAGGTGTGCCCGGCGTGCTGTACGGCATGTGTGAGATGCGCGCGCGACGCATCAGCTCGTCAGCCGGAGGGTCGGACCACAGATGGTTGCACGTCTTCAGACGACTGAACTCCAGCGCACACGGTCCGACCAGCAGTGAGCCGAGAATGTTTCCGTACTCGGCGTCGGCGATCAGTGCGTCACGTTCGTAGAACTGGTCGCTGTGGCGCGCCAGATGCGTTATAATTGCCGCCAGCTGCTTCTCGACGAGCGCCGTGCGCAGCCACAGGTAGCGCGTCGAGCCGGCCACCGCACCGGGGGATGATGGCGGCTGAGACGGCGTGTGTTGTTGCTGCTGCTGGCTGCGTTTTGGCGTGAGTGGCGCGGTGGCGCGACTGAGCGACGAGCGCAGCGACAACGAGTCGCCGCTCGAGCTGGAGCGACGTGCGTCGGCGCCGCTGGCCGCCGTTTCTAGCTCGTGCAGGCGCCGCGACACGACGGCGGCCGCCTGGCACGACTTGCCGATCTTGTAGAGCAGCGCCGTCGTCGAGTTGGTCTTGAAGAGGCCGAGTGCGCGTCGTCGTAGTCCGTGCAGCAGGCACGCATCAATGGCGGCACACAGCGCCGTCAGCGAGGCCGAATCTTCATGCACGAACTTGCGTGTGACGGCCTCCTCCATCAGTTGCTTTACGGCCTTCTTCACCAGCCCTATCAGACGCTCTTTTTGGTTACCGGCGGCCGTGGCGGCGTGGGCTGTAGTGGCATTTGTAGTCGTGCCCGTGTTGGACATGTCGCTGGCACTCATTTCAACCACTGTTTTCAGCCAGTACGCACTTGCGCTTGTGTCTGCTTGGAGTTTGGAGCGGAGAGTACGTACACAGTGACAGCGATTGGACGGTGTATGTGTCTGTAACTGTGACGTGTGCTTGCCGATACAGCGAACATCATACGCTCATGACGGGCATGGCTTGGCGGTCGTGTGGCTGGCTGTCTAGATCATGTGCTAGCAAAGTTGATGACCGCCTGATGATGTGTTGAAGTTGATGCGTGTTGATGTATACATTGTCGGCTGCACACAAGCACACAAACACACACACACACACACACACAAGCACGCACCGCACACTGTTCTAGTCAGGAGCTTTTTGCTCACTACACCAGAATGCTCACCAGCTGACTGAAGTCACACGAGTACACACACACACACACGCACGCGTGCGCGCACTTGCTGCTCCACTTGCTGTGTGTATGTGTGTGTGTGTGTGTGTGTGTATGTGTATGTCGAGCGATATCGAGCGATGTGAAGTGCCTACGCCGACGCTGTCAAGCTGTATGTGCTTTGCGACACACACACACACATACCCACATATACACATACACACACATACGCACACACGCGCTAATAAGGCATGCATGTGTGTACATGTTTGTATGTACATGTTTGTGTGTGTGTGTGTGTGTATGTTTGTGTGTGTGTGTGTGTGTTGTGCAAAATCGATGCCCATGAAACGAGCTTACCTCGGCCACTGATGGCCCGTACAGATGGCGCCAGGTGCACGTGTGTGTGTGTGTGTGTGTAGTGACGTCAGTGTGTGTTTTGTGTCGAAAACGACGGTCTGTTCTCTATGCTACCTGTTGAATTTTATGTATGTCTGTGTGTGTGTGTATGTTTGTGTGTGTGTGCGTGTATGTTTGTGTGTGTGTGTGTGTGTGTGTATGTTACAAAATCGATCAATGTTCACTCCAAGGCCGGTTGATTCGCTCACAAACTCTTTCCTCGACGCTCTCTCGCTCTGTGTGTGTGTTGCATGTGCAATGGGGAATGCAATTCACAGCTCCAGTGTTGCAGTTTTTATTTTTCCATCATTTTTACTGATGTTTCGTCTTTCCGCCATTTTCTGTTTCGTTTTTCTTTCATAATTTTTTCTCTGTTTTGTGTGTGTGTTTACATCATTATTCGCGATTTCTTGTACGCACACTGAACCCCTCCACACACACACACACACAGATACACACACACACACACACACACACACACACACACACACAGCACACACACATATACACACACACACACGTATAGTAAACAGAAGACACGCCGGACTTACTTTTCTTACTTTACTTACTTTACTTACTTTACTTACTTTACTTACTTTTCTTACTTTACTTACTTTACTTACTTTACTTACTTACGTAATCGGCCAAGCAAGGATTCAGTGTTCTTTTAGTCATGAGTGTCTTCTGTTTATTGTTGATGTTTTAATCGGTCGTTGGTGTGCACTAAATGAACGTGTAATGTTTGAAGAGAAATGGCTTGATGTATTGCTGCAGCCCTGTCTGCAATGTGCTGGTTTTTTGTGTGTGTGCCTGGAAGGAAGGTAGTCTAAGCGACGACATAAGAGCTGCTAAAGATGTTGAATTATCGTTATATCTGAGTCGCATTTCTCAATATGCTGTTTAATAGTTGCTCTTTTAATCAGAAATAACTAAGAGCTGAATGAAGGCATGATCGATTGAAAATAATGATATTCTCCAATTAGTTGACTGGTAACATGCAATATTATAATTGGGTTAGTATTTTCAGCTATATCGACATATGGACTTGCTAATTCCCTATAAAAATCGTGTTGAAGCACACACGGTATCTTGCGACTAAGTGACCCGCAAGCATACCTGACGAGAGAACGGCAAAAATATAACTCCTGACGGCAGATATCCTAGCTACGCCACTGCGTGGGGCTTAGTCCTTCTGTCTTCTACCATCGGCGCTTGTTACTGGGCGGGTTGTTTTTGCCAATTTGTCTCCGAGATCAGCTATCTGTGTGTGCTCTGATTTCTCACAACAACTCTGATTACATGCAATTAGATTGTGTTTGTGTGTGTGTGTGTGTGTGTGTGTGTGTGTGTGGCGGCGGGCGTTTTCGTAGAATAGCTTGTAACAAGACACCACGATGTATTCATCAAATTATCCACGCTTTCATTACCTGATGTGTGTATGCGTGTGGGTGTGTTTACAAGGTTATTTGTACCTGCGTTGTCGCATTGCAGCGTATTACGAGGGAAACTTTAAAATTTGTTTTTTCGTCATCAAGGAAATGGGGTATTATTAATGTTATAAGGCTTATAGTATGAACATCATTGCTTGATATGTGTCTGTATGTCTGTATGTCCAAAGTTGTGTCACCAAGTTATTTATTTGGGTGTCTAAGCGTTCGTGGAAATAATTACTTTGTCACAAAGGTATATTATACTCATACATTGAGTATTGATTAAAATACATGAGATGTATTGTTAAGATTCTAATCATGTCATGATTGCATTATAATCATGATTTGACCGAATCAGAAGATGAAATTGACTTATAATTATAATTAAAATCATAATCATTAAATATATAGACAAGTCCTATATCTATGTTAGCCTGGGTCGCCATGCTTCATATGTGACAAATTTTCGCTTGCTACCAAAGAAAAGTTTGAGAACCACTGGTCCGAGTTGACTTCTAGCGCAATGTTTTTTGACGTTTGTGCGTTTAGCAATACGCGAATTTCGCAAGGCCAAAATTTGACACATGCCAGTCTGTTCGTTGGCGCGTTCAAAGTATGTTTTGGTTTGTGTGTGTGTGTGTGTGTATGCACAAACAAATATATTTACAAACGTGTACTCATATTAACAACACTACAAGGAAATGGAGGCGGCGTTGCCACGAATGACGGCCAGGCTTATTCGCTGCCGAAGCCAGGCCGTCTCTCGCGGGTCCCCTGAACGCTCCCGTGTATGCATGTGTATGCATGCCTGTGTATGCATGTGTATCTTTCGTTTAGAGAAACTTGTGTTTTGTATTTTGTAGTGATGTATGTATATCATATGTGGTTGCGTTAGTATGCGTACGTGTATTATATATATTCGATACATTGTAGAAATTGTATTGTATTCACAGTGTCGGAAGTGGGACCCATTTGTGCTTAGTAAATGTACACACACACACGCACATACACACAGACAAACACACACACAAATTACCAGTGACTTCCTACAAGTGGCGTGTGTCACCTGTGTTGGACATTTTGTGGTCTGTATGTGTATGTGTGTGTGTATGTCTGTGTGTGTCTGTGTTTGTGTGTGTGTGTGTGTGTATTCTCGGTAAAACAGCCGAGATACACACACACACACACAGACATACACACAAACACACTTATGCACAGGTGTTGTGGTGGCTTTTGCAGCCGACATACACTCACCTGTACCATCACCTGTACACTATGGATGTGTGTGTATGTGCGTGTGTGTGTTGTGCATGTTTTGTTGTATTATAGCGTGGTATTGAGGCGCAATGTCGCTTTTTGCTTCGTCTGTGGCTCGTGTCCTAATTGTGGATGGCTGAATCGTTGCAGGGACAATATACTGGGCCCCCATTATAAACGAAGCACGATTATAATAGAGATCCGACTTTGAGAAAATGCAGTTACCAGCAGCCCCTCGGTCTCCATTAAGCTGGGCACTTTTATGCGCTACTTTATGATACATTTTAATATCACACATGAGGTAACCGGGCCCCTCAACACTGGGCCCCCCTATCGGTGAGCTCGGGGACAGTTGCTACAACATGCTTAGATATGGACGTTGAAAGATGAGTTGAGCATTTGGAAAGAAAGTAGCAATTGCAGAGGAGATACAATCCGATGCAGTGAATCTTGTTTGTATAAAGTTAGCATCTAGATCAGCGGTTTTTAACCGGGGGTGCAACAACCCTAGGGGTGTGAATCTGGGCTGCGATTATTCCTTTGGTAAATTGAAGAAAGTTGGTGTTTCCTATGCTTTATAGTTTCCTTGAAAAAGCTTTCTTTAATTATCTTAAACTTTGTTCGAAGATATATTTCTTTGTTCGGATTTTTATATTTTTCATCATATAGCTATGTTGGTGGCGATCCGGGGGTGCGGGAACTGACTTCTGACTTGGAAACGGTGTCAACACTGGAAAACGTTAAGATCCGCTAATGTGAAAACCAAAATGTTCAAATTCATTCAATATATTTTCTATTTATATTTTCAATATGTGTTCAATATACCAATATGTTCAAATTCATTCATTCAACTCGTATTTTGTGTGTGAAAACCTTCACCACACGTGAAATGTAAAAACACCAATTTGATTGAAGTCATTAACAAGTTACTCAAGAAGTTACTCTATTTTAAGTATTTTTCGAGAGCAGCTTGGAACGGTATGGGAGTGTGTGTGTGTGTGTGTGTGTGTGTGTGTGTGTGTGTGTGTGTGTACATATGTGCATAGGTATGTATGTTTGTGTGTTCTCACTGAGTTGTTTCGTTAGAAATGAGTCAAAGACTCGTAGCTCCTGTCTTTCAGATATCATAATTCTGTTAAGCATTCGTGTTGTGGTCTGGTTAACAATTGTATTTGCCATTTTGTTCCAATCATCTATCGTATCCTGTTTGGGAAGCCATAGTTTTACTAATTCATCTTAGACATCAAAGACATCTCTAAATGGTAACCAAGTCGTATGTGTGTGTGTGTGTGTGTATGTGTGTGTGTGAATGTATGTGTGTGTGTGTGTGTGTGTGTGTGTGAATGTGTAGCGACTTGAAGCCGGAAAATGTATTACTCGATCCGACAGGCCACGTCAAACTGACCGACTTCGGTCTGTGTAAGGAGAGTATTCAAGACGGTCTGGTCACTCACACGTTCTGCGGCACCATCGAGTACATGTGAGATTGTCTGTCGCTACAAATAGCAGCTACATTCTACATGTTGATGGTCACGATTTTTGGGGGGTTCAGGGTGGGGCTTGACACATTTAGGGGGAGGCTTCAGTTAGGATTCTAAGCAGATCATGATTTAGTTGAATTATGGTTAAATGCATACACACACACACCCATAGCGAGATACATAAGGAAATTTCTATTTATGAGTCTTGGTCGCGATGCTTGTTTCGTTGCCGCCAAAAGTCTATCAAGTCCAATTTCATAATACTGTCTATGTATGCTGGAATAATACATGAGTGAATGACTGAAAAAGGTTGGCAACCACTGAGTTAATGCGTTATGCTGGGGTGCAGGAAAGCCGCACCGCTAATAACCCGTAATCCGTAGATAACCCGTGTGGCGGCCGGACCTGCGGTGTGCCAGCCGGGGCCGTAAGGCTTTACTCCAGCAAAATAGCATGTTAACACAGCCTTATCCACTGCTGTGTTCAAATGCATAATTACCGTAAAATATCTATCTTAACTATAATCCAACAGCCCCTGTCCACCCAGCAGTAAATGATGGTACCAGATATCCGTCATGTGTTGTGTCATGCATTCTGGGGAGGTGGCCCTCTATAATACGTCTTACGTCCTTGTGGCGTCATAGCGTGGAGATGGTCGGCTCTGTGGTGGCAGCGAGATGCACGGGACACACCTGTGTGTGTTCATAAGCTTCGGCTTCTTCCCGTGTAGCAGCTGGCACTTGAGGCCTTTAACCTTTAACCTACGGTATATTATACAGGGCGCCAGAGATTCTCACTCGGTCGGGCCATGGCAAGGCGGTGGACTGGTGGTCGCTGGGCGCGCTGTGCTACGACATGCTCACCGGCTCGCCCCCGTTCACCGGCGACAGCAGGAAGCGCACCATCGAGCGCATTCTCAAGTCCAAACTCGTCTTTCCCGCCTATCTGTCGCCAGACGCGCGCGATTTCATCAGAAAACTAATGCGAGTAAGTGTTTGTATGTGTGTGTGTGTGTTTTGTTAACGTACGTGTCTGTGTGTATTGGTGTGTATGTGTGTTTGTATTGGTGTGTATATGTGTTTGTATTGGTGTCTATGTGTGTGTATTGGTGTGTATGTGTGTGTTTGTATTGGTGTGTGTGTGTTTATGGTGTGTATTTTCGTATGTGTATATATGTTTGTATATATTTATGTATGTGTGTGTTTGTGTATGCATATATATGTGTGTGTGTGTGTTTGTATGCACAGAGGCAGGAGAAGTTGCGATTGGGCGGAGGTGTGGACGATGCTGACGCGGTGAAATCGCACGCCTTCTTCAAGAACACCAACTGGCACGACTGTCTCAGTTGTCGCCTGGAGCCGCCGTTCAAGCCTCAACTGGTAACTGCCCACCTCCTGTGTGTGTGTGTGTTTGTGTGTGTGCATTCATTTGCTTTCATTTTCCACTCTATTTGCACATTTGTATTGCGCAATCTCTACACACACACACACACACACACACACAATGTGTCTCAGATATGCGCAGACTAACGTACAATTAAAATGCGGCGCTCAACAAACTGACAAACATACTGACATACTGACACACTAGCATTCACATATTGACACACTCACACACACACACGAACACACCGGTGTGTGTATACGCATATACGTATGCATTTGTATGTGTGTGTGTGTGTGTGTGTGTGTGTGTTAATGTGCAGGTGAACGAGGAGGATACATCACAGTTCGACCAGAAATTCACCGACCAGCCGCCTATTGACTCGCCCGACGACAGCAAACTGTCTGACTCGATGAATCTGCTCTTCCAAGTAACTTATCTCTCTCACTCTCTTTGCATGTATGTCTGTTTGTTCATTGTTTTTGGCTGTTTTTTCACTGTGTATTTTTTTTCATCGTCACATCTCTGTTATTGTCTATTTCTCTTGTTTTTTTATCTCTTATTTAATTTTCCATTTGCTGTCTTCTGAACTTGTTGTTTATCAATCTGTCTGTATGTTTGTAGTCGTACAATTTGGCGATTTCTTCTAACAACTTGTATGTATTCTTGTGTGTATTCACCGATTTGTAGACGCAAAACAGCCAGTTATTTTTGCCTCATTTTCTCGGCCTTCCAGTCGTCATATTTCTTCTTATTGAAGCCTCTGACAAAGTCGTTTGACACTTGACTATTCGGCATTGCATTCCTCTGGTCTATACTTCTATAGGCAAATCCATATTTGTGTGTGTATGTCTTTTTTGTTTTGTATTTGACTAGTTTTTTGGCATTCGCTCTTTTTGATATTAATATATATGTGTGTGTGTGTGTGTGTGTGTCAGGGTTTCACGTATGTGGCGCCCTCTGTGCTCGACGAGCTTCAGCGGCCGGCCGGCGGTCCTGCCAGCTGCTGTATGATGCGCGCTCGTTCGCCACGCAAGTACATTACACACGGCAGCTCTGTGGCCGCCGCCGCCGCAGCCGCTTCATCCTCTTCCTCGACGCTGTTTATGCCGTCGATTGCTCCATCGTCCTCATCAACAACAGCAGCAGCAGCGATGGCGGCCGGCCTGCCTTTCTCTCATCACGAATCACACAGGCCTCATCACAGGCTGCACAACACGCAACCGCATCTCTGGCATAACTGGTCCTAATGGCCGATGACCTATGGCTGCGAGACATTTCTATATCCCTCTCTCTCTCTCTAACTCTCTCTCTCTCTGTATCTATGTGTCTGCTTCTATTTGTCTGTGTGCGCTTGGTGTTTGTATGTTTGTCAGTCTCTCTCTCTCTCTCTACTATCTGATGTCTAGTATTGCTTGCCTACACTGCTTCTAATACACTTACATACCTACACACACTCACACACTCAAACTCACACGTACACACTCATACACTCACACACTCATACACTCACACACACACACACTCACACTCATACACACACACTCACATACTCACACACACACAGACACATAAGAGTGTATTTGTCTGTTTGTCTATGTGTTAGCTGCTGTTGTGCCAGTTGGTATGTGCCTGTACGGTTGGTATTTGCTCGTCAAGTTTGACTGTATTGATGCTGTGCGCCAGATTAGCCGAATATTTTGCTATACACACACACAGATGTGCTGTATGCGCGAGTTTATATGTACAGCGTAGGATATGCGGGGCATTTTTTGTAGAAAGCTGCTTGTATGTATGTGTGTGTGTGTGTGTTTGTATCGGATTGTGTCTATGGAATTTTCGTCCAAATGACCTGTGGACCAGTTTTGTCTACTTGTATGTGTGTGTGTGTGTGTGTGTGTGTGTTTACACATTCATCGAATTGCCTATATGCAAGTATGCGGCTGGTATGCAAGATTATGGGTGTATATTTTTGAGCTGGCGTGGATGTTTTCTTTATACACACTATGTGTGGATGTGTGTGTGTGTGTGTGTGTGTGTGTGTGTGTGTGTGTGTGTGTGTGTGTGTGTGGGTGTGTGTGTTTGTGTGTTTGTACAGCGTATGATGGACTGATTTGGGCGCGAAAAAAAGTTGGCATGCATAATTTGTTTGTCGTTATTGTTATGAGTACCGTTTGAGTACAGTTTGAGTACGGTTTGAGTACGATCACATTGGAGTCGAGTCATTTTGGTGGGAGAATGCTTCTCCAGTTGTCTAGACACGATATGCTTAGCCAATGAATAGTTTAATTGAGGCGTGCATCTGTTGAGAGCGGAGTTTAGTGTGTAGTCCGCCTGTCTGTCTGTCTGTGTGTGTGTGTGTCTGTCTGTGTGTCTGTTTGTGTGTGTGTGTATGCTGGTGGTTTATTGTTGAATGGTGTATGGTGTTTATTCGCCGCGCCCCTCCCTATTGTTCGTTCTTGTGTATTTTCCGTCTCAAAGACTTTCTGGGGCGTCACGAAGCTAGCTTATTGTGTGTGTGTGTGTGTGTGTGTGTGTGTGTGTGTGTGTGTGTCAGTGTGTCTGTGTGTGTGTCAGTGTGTGTGTGTGTGTCAGTGTGTGGTGTAGATGTGTGGCCGCATTGTTCCTAGTTTTGTATGTGGCGGTTATTTTGCACTGTGTGGCTGCGTCATTTATTGTTTTTTCGCTTCTTCCACTTTTCATGTGCCTTTTCTTGTTTGCTGATTTGTGTTTGTCTGTCTGTGTGTGTGTGTGTACGTTTTTTCTAGATTTTTTGGCTGTCTAGATCGGCTTAGTGTGTTGGCATCGTTGGTTACTGTTTTATGCTGCCGTTTGAATTGATTTTTTGCGAATTTGCAGTATGAAATTACAAGGTTGTTTTTGGTGTTGTGTTTTTGATAACTGGGCTGTTTTGTCATACCATAAGGAGTGGGTTAATTGCGCACGTGGGAAATAATTGAGATGTATTCGTGGTGTAGGGATGTGGAAGTTTTGTTCTTTGAATCTGTGTGTTTCTGGTGTTTGCGGTTCACTATATTGAGGAAGTGATACCTAGAAATATTGATATACCCCGGTTATAAGAGAGGATTTATTTCGACCTGTCTTATATACTTTACGTGTAATTTTCCCCGGATATAAGATACTTTTCTCCACTTCCGATAACTCTCTTATCTGGGGTACATCGTTTAGCAGCGATTTTACTTTCTCCTCAAACAAAATTGGGTGTAATTTTTTCCCTTTCAAACAATCGGAATTGGCGCATTATGTGGTGTATTCTATAGATTCAATGTCATTCGACGGCCATCTTAATTGCCAGCGCCATTCCACGTCTAAACCACCCTTTATTGTCACAATACTTGTAATAAGTCGTCTCAATACGCCGTAAATGTCCCAATAAGTCGAATATAAAAATATTTGTAAATAAATTTACGTTGTGACTGTCAAATATTTCTGTTTCGTCGTTTTCCAAAACACCAAGGTCAATATGACAGTAAATCGGCGCCACTTGTATTCTAAGACGTGTGATGACGTCATACAGCACGCGCGCGTCTGATTGGCTGCCGCGTTTATCACGTGACCTGTGTTGTTGTTGTTGTTGTTGGCGTTTCGGCCGATCACGACCATTTCACGCCCTCCAATGACGAACCAGAACGTGATTCCTTCGCGCCACAATTGTATTCAGACGGATTTTGGATTCGAGAAAATGATTAGAAAGGATATAGTTATAACGGAAATCTCTGGTAAAACCAAGGAAGAACCAAGCAAAATTTCATAAATATGCCGAACAGAAATAAATGAAGCTCAAATGGTAAAAGCAATAAAATATCGACCACTATACGAATGCTATATTTTCATTAGCAGATCATATTTATGTAGAAAACTTAATACCAATTTTATAATGTCAAGCTGAGTGCAGTCTAAAATGTTTGAGATGCTAAAAACGATGGCACGGGAGTCGCAATTCGAAATCAGTGGTCTGCGGCCCACAGCGTATTTTCCGCATTCCAACAGGATATGTTCCACTGTTAGGCGAACACCGCATCTTTCACACTGTGGAGGTGGTCTTCCCTCTAAAAGATGAGCTTGGGTCAGGTATGAGTGGCCAAACTGCAATCTCGCTAGCTTCTTTTCTAGTTCACGGGGTATTCGATTATCTAACCAGTGACCTGAGTCAGCCATCTTTCCGTAAAAATATCGGTTTCGTTTTGATTCCCATTCGCATTTTTTATGTTTAATGAAGAATGGTTCCACCAATTGCTTCACCATGGTCCTGTTGAATGGATATGGAGTGATGACGGGTTCTTGCAACGACTCTTTAGCTTGGAGGTCGGCCTCAACATTCCCACTTATCCCCATATGCCCTGGGATCCATGCAAATTCACAAGAGTTGCCTGTGCGTACGATCCGACTATATAAGTTAAGGATTTGCTCGTGCACTGGATCATGGTCCATGAGATGAGAGATATATTCCAGTGAAGATTTGGAGTCTGTCAAAATCAGTGTTTTGCTGTAATGGTATTCTTCCGCTATGTATAGAGCCTTGGAAATGGCAAATAGCTCAGCATGAAATACGGAGACATAGGATGGAAGTCTATATCGGTGTGTTGTCTCATCGGTTGTATTTGCAATATAGACGGCACATCCGGCTCTGTCGTTGTCTTTCGAACCGTCGGTATAAATGTGAACAAAATCACGGAACTTGTGAAGCAGCTCTGTTGTCAAGGATTGTACGACAACAGGTGGTACGAAGTCTTTTGGCTCTGAAAACAAGTGGCTGACCCTCGGTACTGATAGCCTCCATGGGGCATGCGTAATGTGTTCCCGTGCAGCGCAGTCAGCCGACGGTAGAGCGATACTGAATTCGTCAATGTAGGATAAAACACGTCTGCTAAATGTTTTCGATAAAATGCGGTTTCTTCTCGTAAAAACAGATGGGATGTCCGAATGTTCAGGGTGAAAATTAAAAAGTGGCTTCAAAATGTGCGTGTTGTTGTAGTACGCTTTCAATGCATATCTGATAGCCAGTTTTTTGTGACGCGTTGATAAAGGAGCAATACCTGTACTAGCCCGTAACACTTCCACTGGTGTTGTACGAAACGCTCCAGTGATGATTCGGAGACATTCGTTTTGTACAGGCTCCAGGGTGCTCAGTGCAGAAGGGCTTGCCGACATGTACACCTGAGCCCCATAGTCCAGCACTGGCAAGATCAAGGACTTGTATGCCTTTTGAAGAATGACGCGACTGGCTCCCGCTACATTATTTCCTGCAATTGCTCGTAAAACATTCAACCTTTGTTCGCATCTTTTCTTCATGTGTAAAATATGTTCGCGCATGGTCAACGATTTATCTAAAATCACACCGAGAAATTTGTGAGAATTCTTATAGGGAATCAATTCTTGTGAAATTTCGAGTGAGCTCCTAGGTTTATGGTTATCCACTGTGTATAGGACTGCAGTGGATTTGCTTCCTGAGTATCTCATCCCGTTTTCCTCTGCCCAGTCGGTGAGGATATTCAATGCGTCTTGAATGTGTTCGCCCAGCAATTTAGAATCGTTTCCCTGAATCCAAAGAGCGCAGTCATCCGCATACTGGGCAAACTGAATTCCATCAGGAATGGCGTCAAACATATCATTCACCATTATGTTAAAAAGGATGGGTGACAAACAGCTTCCCTGAGGCAGTCCTATATCTGTTTTGTGGATATCTGAGAAATGTTCATTCAGATTCACTCGAAATGTCCTTCTTGATGAGATAAAATTCCTTAAAAAACCTGCTAAATTCCCTCTGAAGCCCATTCGATGAAGTTTGAATAAAAGAATTTGCGGTACAACGGTGTCGTATGCCTGTTTAAGATCTAGGAATACCACCAATGTGCACAGTTTATCCTTAAAGCCTTCTCTGATGATGGTCTCGAGCCTTACGACGTGTTCCATTGTGGATTTGTTTGGTCTGAATCCACATTGGTGTTCATCTATGATATTGTTGAACTCGAGAACATTTTTCAGTCTCGCTCCGACCATACGTTCTAATAGTTTTCCGAAACAACTGCTCATTGCTATCGGACCGTAAGACGTCACGGCATGGCGTGTTTTTCCGGGCTTCAAGATCGGTATGATCGTGTGATGCTTCCACCGGCTAGGATATACCTGCGACTTCCAAATGTGGTTAAAAAATTAAGAATGTAATTAAAACACGAGCTAGGGATGTGTCGGAAGAAATCGTAATGTAAACCGTCTGGACCCACTGCTGTTTGACCAGACGATTTAATGGCCATTCGTAGTTCAATGTGGCTGAAGTCATGATTGTATAAAACGTCATATGAACTAAAAAATGCTTGATGTGGGAGGTGAAATTTTGATAAAGCTACTCGATCCAGATTTGGTTGGCTTGAGAGTGAGCTAACTGTGGCAATATGGGTGGCCATCGTGTTCGCCACTAAAATTGGATCTCCAATTTGTACACCGTTAATTTGTAAAATGGGCGTCGGTTTACGTGAAAATTTTCCACTTAGTGCTTTGATTTTCCTCCATATCATCGACAAAGGTGTATGAGAGTTGAAAGAGCTGATAAATGTTCTCCATGCTTCAGTCTTTGCTTTTCGCAGTATTTTTCGAGCTTTGGCTCGCTCTCGACAGTATTCAATGCGAGTCGTGGACGTTTTATGTCGTGCGTGAGCTCGGAAGGCTCTTTTCCTGCGAGCGATAGCCTTACGACATTCGTCATCGAACCAAGGCACGGGAGCTCGCCGTGTTGGCCGGACGCTGACAGGTATGGCTTGGCTTGCGGCACTTAATAATTTTCCGTTTATAACTTCCAGCGTATCATCAATTGACCTGTTCGAGATATACTCAGGGAAAACACAATTTTTCTCAAACATTTCCCACTGAGCTCTCCTGAGGATATATTTCCGGTTCCATTCCTTTGCCATGATTTTGAAAGTAGAAGTTAAAATTATTGGAAAGTGGTCAGAATTGTTGACGTCGGTGTGAGTGGTCCACGTATATTTGTGGGCAATATCAGGCGAACTGATAGTTAAGTCTATCGAGGACGTTCTACCTGATCGAAGGTCGAAATGTGTCGGTGATCCTTCATTCAACAATATCAGGTGATGTCTGCGTATAAAATTTTCAACAATGCATCCTTTCTCGTTTGTGTGTTCGCTGCCCCATAAATTATTATGAGCATTAAAATCCCCCACAATGATAAAACTGTTGCTCAAAGTGTTTTCAACTTGTTCAAGATGGCTGTTGATAGCCGCTGCAGACGTATTCGGCGGAAAATATATGTTGACAATGTCTATTGGCCTTATAATCCACTTCTATTGTGCATATGACAGTCGCTATGTCTCCGAAATTGAAATGTATGTTTTTCTGAGGGATATGGCTTGCTACGTAAGTTGCAACACCTCCTCGGCGTCTGCCTGTTCCCGAATAATCGGCCCGATACATTTCATATCCTCTCATTGCGAAATTATATCTATCACTCGGCAGCAACCACGTTTCCTGTAATGTGATGATTGCTGGCGATAATGATGTAAAAAATTGTAAACATTCGCTCCATTTGTTTAATAAGCCGCGACAATTCCACTGTAAAAGTGTGGTTTTATTGTGTTCAATCGATACTTGTTCTGTGTCTGACGATTCGGTCGCAGTAGATTCATGTATATCGTTTGCATTGTGAATTGCGAGCATGAGATGTCATTGTATAGTTCAATGTTATTACGCCAGTGGATGACTCATCGTAAGGCGGCGACAGTGTGTGAGAGCGGGGAGAGCGCCGTCTGATGAACCTGAGTTCGTGTCGTTGCCATGGCGACAGCGGGCGCTTAGCAGGCGTTTGTGTGTCTGTGTGTGTGTTTGTGCAGTGGGCGAATTTTGATGACGACTGAGCGAGACGGGGGCAGTGAGTGTGTTGGAGGGCTTGAGTGCGTTGGTGTGCTGTGCGTGGTGTTGGGAAGCTGCGAATTGGTTTTAGTGTGCACTTTTCTTGGATATATTTGCTGTGTGCGTTGTGTTAGTGATTCTCATATTTTTCTGGCGACATTTATCATTGTTGTCTTGTAATTAATGTCTTGTTGATCCATACGTGTCTTCAATATATATCATTCTCGACTACAAGCTAACCGGCCATCAGTCATGACAACAGTGAACGTGGAGAGCATGATTTCGTCATTTTCAGGCGACGGTGATGTTGCCGCCTGGCTGAAGAAAGTGACACTTGTTGCGAAGCTGAAGAAAGTTGACGATTTGGCCAGCTTCATTCCACTTTTTCTTGAGGGCGATGCGCTGGCTCTATATTTGGAGCTCAGCGAAGAAGACCAACAGAAGGCAGATAAGATAGAGCAGACACTGAAGACAGCTTTTACTGACGATGCTTTCGCTGCGCATCAAAAATTGAGCGTCAAGACGTGGACGGGAGAATCTGTTGATGTTTACGCCAACAATATCCGGAGATTAGCTGGGCTAGCGAATTTCACTGGTGTTGGCCTGAACAATATGTGTAGATTGTGCTTCGTGAATGGTTTTCCGGCGAATATCAGGTCATCACTACAGAGAATTCAGAATGTTGATTCAGCAGATATGAGTTTTCTCATTGCACAGGCTCGTGTACTGACGAAGAACGCTGGTTCAGAACACGTCGCAGCTGCTGGGTCGGCAAGTGTTCCAAATGATGACGTGAAAATTCCCCCTCAACGATCGCAGTACAAAGGACGATGTTTCCTGTGTGGCGGTTCCCATTCCGCTAGACATTGTACAAAGAAGCGCACAGTTATATGTTATTGTTGTCGTGAGGAGGGTCACATCGCTGCGAACTGTCCGCAGGGAAACGAGCGTGGAGTAGCTGGTGCGCCAACAGCTACTCCATTCAACCAGTGAAGGCGCTCTGCAAATTGCCAACAGTTGAAGTGGTCTTGTCGGGTCGCAAAGTTCGGGCGTTGGTGGATACCGGATGTTCGACAGCAGTGGTGCGTGCAGACTTGGTAGATCATATCGACGGTTCCTGTGGTATGACGGCTTTTGATGGGAGGCAGGTGAAATGCAGAGGAGTTGCAGAAGTGAGTATTGTTGTGGATGGGAGGCAGCTGAATGTGACGGCGGTGGTAGTGGATAATATCGTGAACAATGTGGACCTAGTTATCGGCATGGACGTGATCAATAGATTGAACGGGGTGTTTGTGAGCAAGTCGGAAGTAAGTTTTGGGTCAAACCAGCTGATCGCAAGCGCAGTAAAGAGTGATCGAGTTGTGTGTGATAGTGACAAAAGTGATGTCAGTGGCAGACTGATCATTGAAGATACAGATTTTTGCGCAGTGTTTGACGGGAAGCGATGGGAAGTGGAATGGCTCTCGAAAGGGATGGAGCCGGTTCTGTCGAAAAAGATTGGCTGCTACGCAAAGACAGTGAGACAGAGTGGTCAGAAAGAGTTCGATGCTGAGGTGCAACGTTGGGTTGACGAGGGCATCCTGATTCCGTGGTTCAACTCAGAAACAACTGGTGTGCTACCGCTAATGGCAGTGGTGCAGCCGACCAAGCACAAAGTCAGACCGGTACTTGACTTCAGAGAATTGAACAGCTTTGTGAGCAGTCATACTGGCGATGATTGTATTGATGTGTGCGGAGATAAATTGCGGGAGTGGAGACGTCAGGAAGAGCCGGCATCAATTGTTGATCTGAAGGCAGCCTACTTGTAAGTGCATGTGAGTCCCAAATTGTGGAAATATCAATTAGTCAAGTACAATGGACGAATTTATGCGTTGACTCGGATGGGATTCGGACTGTGTTCTGCGCCTAGAGTTATGACACGTATAGTGCGTACCGTCCTTCAACAATCCGAGGTCATCAACAGAGCTACCGACTCATATATTGATGACATTTTTGTGAGAGAATCGGTAGTATCTGGTCAGGACGTCGTCAATCATCTGCGTAAGTTCGGATTGGAGGCCAAAGATCCAATTTCTATTGCAAATACCGCGGTACTCGGTCTTAAGCTACAGCGTGATCCAAAAGGTGAGCTAGTGTATCGCAGAGGCAATGAAATCCCTCATGTTACGGCCCATTTGACAAAGAGAGACCTGTTTTCGCTCTGCGGAAAATTAATCGGGCATTATCCTGTAGCCAGGTGGTTGCGAATCGCCTGCAGCTACGTGAAACGACAAGCTGGTTCAATAGGATGGAATGACACCGTTAGCGATGAAGTTATGCACATGGTACAGGAAATGCTGAAACGGGTGCACTCGAACGATCCAGCTGGTGGCAGATGGTTTGTGCGGGATACTGGCGCGGGTATACTGTGGTGCGACGCCAGCTCAATAGCCATTGGTGCTGCTATTGAGATCGACGGTGAAATCGTTGAAGATGCCGCCTGGCAACGGAAAAAAGATGACGTGCATCACATAAATGTTGCCGAACTTGAGGCTCTGCTCAAAGGTATCAATATGGCAATTAAATGGAAACTGACTGACATCGACATACGTACAGATTCAGCTACAGTTGCTGGATGGGTGGGAACCGTATTGTCGAAAGAGAAAAGAGTGAAGACAAAGGGAGCCGCAGAGATTCTGGTCAAACGTCGCTTGAATATCCTCAACGACCTGATCGATGAACTGGGACTTCGGGTGAAGATAAAAACTGTGCCAACAACTTCCAACAAATCCGACGAGTTGACACGAGTTCCGAGAGGCTGGTTAAGGCATCCAATCGCAACATCAGTAGAAGGTCTCACCACTTTGTCACATTTGTTTACATTATCCCCCTTGCCCCTCCCCCCTCTGACGTCACCCCCCTCTGACGTCACCCCCCTCTGACGTCACACTTAACCTAACTTTTTTAACCTAACTTTTTTTCTTTTTTTAACCTAACTTTTTTTTTAACCCAACTTTTTTTTTAACCTAACCTAACTTTTTTAGTTTTTTTAACCTAACCTAACTTTTTTTATTTTTTTTTTTAACCTAACTTAACTTTTTATAGTTTTTTTTTTTAACCTAACCTAACTTTTTTTAGTTTTTTAACCTAACCTAACTTCTTTTTTTAACCTAACCTAACTGTTTTTTTAACCTAACCTAACTGTTTTTTTAACCTAACCTAACTTCTTTGTGTATACCTAACCTAACTTCTTTGTGTATACCTAACCTAACTTCTTTGTGTATACCTAACCTAACCTAACCTAACTTCTTTATTCTATACCTAACCCGACCCAACCCAACTTTTAGTTTTATTTCTTATTCTTCCTTTCTTATTATATTTATTCTTTATTCTATGCCCAACCTAACTTTTTTTATTTCTTATTCTTCTTTTCTTATTATATTTATTCTTTATTCTATGCCCAGCTTTTATTTTTTTCCTTTATTTCTATTTTATGTCACGATACTCATTATATCGGGATCGCCAAGTCGATGTTTGGCAGAGACGAGAATATAATAATTTTCAATCATACTTGAAATATATATAAAAAAACGGTTTGACTAAATCGGTCGCAAAGACAATGTTCCAATATGACGATGAATCACTCACCACGTTTATATAAAGTGTCTGGTTTATGTCAAATACTACGGTAAGGATTAAAATGCCAGATGAATTCATTGGCGTCAAGCCGAGGATGAATATATTTACCTGATACACAGGTATGGGATTAAAACGTTTGCCGGTAACAAAGACCAAATTTACACGCAATTTATGTAAATGTAGCCGAAACGAATGCCTGTGAATCACTAGCTACGTTTATATAACGTGTCTGGCTTATGTCAAACACTGACTAAATCGGTAATTAAAACGCTATTCGACTGTGTCGGAATTGATACAAAAATGACTTGCAACGAAATGATATTTGTGTATTTTCACTTGATACACAACTATGGCAAATATACAAGCGGAAATCTTATTGAGGACACGATTCAGCGAACACATCGTGAACACAAATGTTTGTTGATTTTTCGATCAATTTTGATGATGTAAATCATATCGTGTGTCTCATACACAATTTCCAGTTCAGCCGACCATAAATCAGGAACAGAAACACCTTCTTGTAGAGCTTCCGAAAGACACACGTCAAACGATGTGTACTCTTTGTACGATTCACTGATGATGTGTTTGCTATCTGACGAACTACCACCAACATAGCGATAGTTATAATTAGGCACCAGTGTAGCAGGAGAAACACAGCTCATGGTGTTTATACAAAGAAAGATAAACATTGACTGTAAGAGCGAAATTATCAGACACGGAGTGATGGCGATAATTATGACGCATGCTCCGATAAGTAGTGCAATTAGTCTCAGCCGTGATACGCAGTTGAGCTCGAGACGCTTGCGGGTGAGGTTGTGTAGCTTTTATCGGGGAATTGTCAACATGAGTCAGGTGAATACAAACGTTGATACGACCAAGCGGATCCTGCCACTGGAACATCATGCGGTCAAGTTTGTTGCCGATACACCGTTCATCTGTGGACACCCACTGGAGCAGAGGATTTGGATTATTTTCGGACGACTGGAAAAACATAGTCAGACGGATTTCGAACACTTACAAAAACAGCTTACTAATATTATGCAACTGGAGCGATATTTTGACCCCTTTTGGAAAATTCATCGCGGCGCGGTGAGAATGTTCACCAACGAGGAGCGTGCACTACAGATTGTGATCGATACAGTTATGAGTCGACCGATGAGAGATGCTGTTCTTGGAGCCGTTGCAGCCGCTGTATCATTTAAAGTGTTGTCGGTGGCGTTGGTGCGAAGTGACGAGACTCAGATTTACCGGCCGCCCGATGCGACCTGCAACACTATGGAGTGGATGAAGACCATTGTTATGAGCTACTATGAGTCGCGAAAACAGTACTTGACCGAAACCAAGATTTATCGTGAATTTAAAGCCGACAAAATGAAGATGGTTGTGCACAAAGAGGTTCAAGGTGAACCACAAAGTAAACGGAACAAAATTTGTTGAATTATTCTATATGTACGGTTTACCAATACATTTCGTGATGTGTTACAAGAGTTTGATTATTGCGCGCGAACAAAAACACACTTTGTTATCGTTCAATTTATTAAAATGGTAGCATGCGCGGTGTACACAGATTCATTGCATACAGCAATTTAGCGAAATGTTGACAACGTAAAATACAACAGTTTGTAGGAATGACATGAGTATATGGACACGGTGTGATGTTGGGTAGTACATGTATGTCGCGTGCGTTCATTGATAAATAGTCGGGTAGGATGTCTTCGAGATTTTCAATATTTAGTTCAAGTAGGTGGGAAAGTCGACGAGCCTTGTCGATACCTTTGGCGTAGATGTGGTCGGGTGCCAGACTTTGAATGAGGTAACTTGCGTCGCGCAGCTTTTGTTCATACTTGTGCGTGTTGTAAGGATTGTAATTATATTCCAAGCCGTGTAGGGTCGCCGTCAAAAATAGAAAATGCTTGCGTCGCTCAGCGTTGAGTTTCAATTGTGGTGGCGGTAGGATGGTGTGCCACAAGTATCCCGAGCACAGGTCATGCACAACCAATTCCTTGACAACAAAAGGCGAATCCTTGTGCTGGAAACCGTCACAGTCTACAAGTATGACCATACCAGCGCTAAAAGCTGATTGTTGATAGCAGGGTCGGTGGATAGGCACGAAACGAAATCTTGCAGATCCCAGCCGGCGTCAAACAATGCAACAAATAGGGCACAGTACTGTCCACACACGTCCGAGTCCGGCGCCTGAATGACGCGCGTGTTCAGCACACACTGATTATAGTTTACATGTTTGTTTATAAAATTCACAAACGAGGGATGCCAGACGGGTGAGTTGCCAGACGAGTCGAAATATTGGAGATTTTCACCGTCCCAGGCAAACACGACCCAATGCAGACCCAATTGCCAGCGCGGTTGTATATTCACAATAATTGATGTGCGCACACCGCGAGCAAATGTGAAATGTTTTAGCCGGTCGCACGCCCAAACCCCCCGAAATGTGGCGACTGTGTCGAGCAACCGTTCCAATTCAAGCGCGTTCATAGTTGAAAATCTGTGCTGACACGTCCCGCACTGTCAATTGTGATTTCGTTTTCAAACGTGGCGTAGATTAGAACGTTAATTGTCTCGGGTAGAGCGTAAGTGAATGCCAGCTCACACCTCACATTACCTTGTTCACGCGGATGCAAATGATCACCACCACACTGATCCGGAATCAGATCTACAATAAACAAAGTATAACCAGCCGCATAATCATCATGTGTGATATCCAGGCCCTGGTTTTCCGTATCGAGACCGGTACCGTCAAACAGTGACAGATACGATCTCATATATAGACCTTTTGTGAAATCGGGGCGATAGGGGTGCGTGGGGTACGGCTCGCCATTTATATAGAACTGAAGACTGTTTAGATGGTAGTGGTGAAAATTCCATGGGTTTTTCTGTAGCGATCCGTGGTACGCTTCAGTGCTTACGAGTCCCAGCAGAATTTGTCGCGGCACTTGTGAGGTGAAAATATTATTCAAAGTTCCACTCATGTTTCCTTTGGGGAGAGTATATGTTTTCAGTAGAACTCGTGGAATAGGATATCGGGCTGGTGTTTTCGCCAACTGTTTGTGAAAATTCACCCACATCGAGTCGGAAAGCGTTATTTTCTCGACATGCACACACAGGTCGACAATTTCAATCTTGTATTCTCCCTCGGCACCGAGTAGAGCAAACTGATCAGAGTTTCGAATCAGTTTGAGTTTCTCCGAAACTGTACCGGGCAATATACGACATTGATGGTTGGTATCCAGCTGTAGCGGTATACAAAAATCAAAAACTTTGCTTCCAGCCACCCATTGTTTGCGTTCGTTAAAACCAATGTTCAAAAGTTTAACATCATGCAAGTGCCCAGCAGTATCTTTACGCCAAAAACCCGACCGTAAATGACCGTTTTTAGCGTTCTGGTTATACGACAACAACGTCTCAAGATAGGCACGATAGCCATAGAGTGCGCTGGAATCCGATACAATAGTATCACCAATCTGGTAGTCAATCTGTTTGAAGAGAGCATGTGGTAGCAGGTTGACAACGCTCACGTTGGCGTCGTCGACGAGTTCGCTACCGTCACGATTGACAACACGTGCTTTGCCATAGAGCTTGGTTTTTGATGGACGCGTAGACGATTTACCGAGCGCAGGTAAGTGAAATTCAAACGGACCTTCGCTGCTTAGTCGACTCACCGGGTAATATACATGTGTTTTGGACGATTTCACACTGGTTTCAAGCACTGGTCGAGAGAATACCTCGGTTATTTCACAAGCGCATTCGTCTACGTTTTGCATTGTCAAAGATGTCGCGTTCTTGTTGACGTCGTTGACCAACACCTTTTCGTTTTGTCGGTCGTCGAGAGACTGATTGACTCGTCGCACGATTTAAACTATTTATACTGGTTCGAAGAAGACGTTTAGCTTCGTGTCGAGAGCGATTGCGGACGGCTTGACTTGCAGT
>OU696590.1:1902500-1930000 GCA_916048095.2 Sacculina carcini
TCAACAAAAAACAAATCTATATCTTTTACGACTTTGAATGTATGATTGACACCAGCACCAACCTTCACATTCCTAATCATTGTGTCGCACACGTATGTTGTGAGTCCTGCTTTGATTGCATTGACCGGCCATGCACTGACTGTGGGACAGAGCAGCACGAACATGTGTTCTCTGGCCCAACGACAAGACAAGACTTTGGTCAGTGGCTTTTCACGCTCAAGGACGCGAAAGCCATTGCCCATTATGCCCAAGGTTATGACAACAACATTGTTGCCAATTACGCGTTGAGCCAAGGTGTGGTGCCAGACCTGATCATGAACGGCAGAAAAATCCTCTCCATGCGCTTCTCCAACTCCAAACTCCGTTTCATTGATTCCTTCAGTTTCCTTCCTATGCCTCTAGCGAAATTTTCCAAAACGTTCAACATTCCTGTCCGTAAAGGTTTCTTCCCTCACCTCCTCAACACTACGGACAATCAAAATTATGTAGGTCCTTTTCCTTCAGCCGATATGTTCGACCCGGGTCGCATGTCCACCGAACAGCACACCGAGTTTCTCACTTGGCATGCCTCGCAGGTGGGCCGGCAGTATGACCTGCGCCAGGAAATGGGAGCGTACTGCCGCGACGATGTCAATGTACTTCGTCTCGGTAGTATGCGTTTCCGCCAACAATTCATCGAGGTGACTGAGGTGGACCCATTTCAGAGCATCACGCTTCCATCTGCGTGTCATGAGGTGTGGCGTCAAAAGTTTTTGCGCAAAGACAGCGTCGCGTTGATACCGAGCCATGAGCACTACCGACCATGTGGCAACTACTCGAAGAAATCGATCCAGTGGCTGGAACTGGAGGCGTCGTCTCGCGACATCAATATCCAGCACGCATTGAACTCTGGTGAGGTGCGTATTGGGTCGTACAAAGTGGACGGCTATGCCAAAGTGGGAGACCAACACCTGCTTTTCGAGTTTCTCGGTTGCTACTTTCATGGTCATCGGCATTCTGGTAAGTGTCTCTGCGCCAGCAAAAACTGTCGCTATGTCATGAACAGTGGGGCTCCATCAACGCGCCATCTATATGATGGCACCATGGCTCGTCTGGCGATACTGCGAGCCCGACCCGACACAACTCTCATCACCATCTGGGAGTGTGAATTTGATGCACTGCTTCGAGACGATGACGACCAACGTTGTCGCGCCGATGCAGTGCAAGTCTTGCCGCCGATGAATGTTCGGGACGCGTTCTACGGAGGGCGAACAGAGGTGTTTCGTCACTATGCCGAATGTGCTGGTGACGAGCGGATCGAGTACGTTGATGTGTGCTCCTTGTATCCTTACATCCTTAAAAACGGAAAATTTCCCCTCGGTCATCCTTCTCACATTTTCCGTCCTCCCATCACAGATTTTCACAAATATTTCGGCATCATTTATTGCACAATTCTCCCTCCGCACAATCTTCACGTTCCCGTCCTTCCCGCACGCATCAACGACCGCCTCATGTTCACCCTGTGTAGAACATGTGCCGAGCAGGGTATCGGTGGCAATTTCACCACAAGGTCGCCGCAGTGTCACCATTCGGACGAGGAGCGCAGTCTCACTTCCAGCTGGGTGTCGCTGGAAGTAGCAAAAGCTTTGGGGTTGGGGTATCGGCTCACTTCCATCCACGAGTTCTGGCACTTTGCCAACACCACACAGCTCAACGACGGCGAGGCAGGCGGATTGTTTGCAGAATATGTAAACAAGTTTTACGCCCTCAAGGTCAGCGCCGAGGGTTATCCCACTCACGTGCAGACTGACGACGACCGACACGACTACAGACAGACTCTCGAAGCGCGTGAGGGTATAACCCTGCCGACCATTGAGAGGAATCCGGGCCTGAGAGCTGTGGCCAAATTGTGCCTCAACAGCCAGTGGGGCAAGCTGGCTCAGCGCGCAAACCTGGGGCAGACTGAATACGTCACTTCCATGCGTCGTGTTTACGATCTGCTGGAGGATCCCGACATGGAGGTCTCCGCGTGTGACCTCATATCGGTGGCTGACGATAGTGAGGGGGACAGCATAATGCACGATGTATGGAGGCTGACGTATTCCCATCGACAAGACAAGACTGTGGCCGGTCCGCTTAAAACTAACATAATCCTTGCTGCTTTTGTCACTTGCCAATCCCGACTTTATCTTTACTCTTTCCTGCAACGCCTTAATCCTTTTCAGCTAATATACTGCGACACAGATTCAGTCATTTACAAAACATCACCAGAAATGCCGCGCATACACACATCACACTTTCTCGGCGACATGACTGACGAACTGACTTGTTTCGGGGCAGGCAGCTATATTTCTCATATAGTCTGTCTGTCTCCCAAAAATTACGCTTTTACTGTACACACACCAGACGGGCACACCAAGACTATAGTAAAAATGCGCGGCATCACACAAACACACGACACGCAGCAGCTTATTTCCTTGGACGCTTTCCGATCCCTGTTAGAGGCGCCTGGGTCCACAATCAAAGTCCCCTTTCGGCAATTTAAAAAGACTGTAGATTTTAAGATAATTACGGTGGGAGGGGAAAAAATTAATAGGTTAGTTTCCAGCAAACGCAGGGTCCTTCCCGATTATCGCACCTTCCCGTACGGCTTCACCGACTGACCGACCGACCGACCGACATCATCATCATCGTTATTTATTGCTACTTATTTGCTGTGTTACCAGCGTTAGTTGTGCTAGGTGTGTTAGTTGTGCTCGATGTATTGGTTTTTAATATAAAAGTGTTAGCAGTGTTAGTGTGTTAGTTGTGCTAGCGTGTTAGCTGTGTGCTAGTTGTGCTAGTGTGTTAGATGTGTTAGTTGTGCTAGTGTGTTAGCTGTGTTAGTGTGTTATATAAATATCAAAGTGTTGGTGTGTGTGTGTGTGTGTGTTATATAAATATAAAAGTGTTGGTGTGTATACATGTTTTGGTGTGTATGTGTGTGTGTGTGTGTGTGTGTGTGTGTGTGTGTGTGTGTGTGTGTGTTATATAAATATAAAAGTGTTGATGTGTATACATGCTTTGGTGTGTATGTGTGTGTGTGTGTGTGTGTGTGTGTGTGTGTGTGTGTGTGTGTTATATAAATATAAAAGTGTTGATGTGTATACATGCTTTGGTGTGTATGTGTGTGTTAGTGTGTGTGTGTGTGTGTGTGTGTGTGTGTGTGTGTGTGTGTGTGTGTGTTGTGCAAGCTTTAATATACAAGTGTTGATGTGTATGTGTGTCATTCAATTGACAATCACCGAGATGGTGACGAATATAATGTTGCTCCTATTATCACTATTGCTCCTTGTCAACTATGTTGAAAGTGTAATTGCAGAGCTGGTAATAGTGGGATTGTTATATGATCCGATTAAGCGTCGCGGGTGTTTGGCTAGTAATGTTCAGCGCAAAACTGGTCGCACATCAGCAAAACATACTTTATATAATACCCCTATAGTTAAGCGTAGATCAGTTTCATCGGTACGGCGGGTATGGAAACGTTTGACGCACGTCTTGTTACACCGTTCACAATGATCTTGTCCGGTCCTTCAGGGTCCGGCAAGAGTCAATTTATAGTCGACATGCTGACACGGGCGGACCAAGTGCTCACCCGAAGCCCCGATTATGTACTGTATTGCCACGGAACTGCAGCGCCAGATCATATAGATAAGAATTTAGTTAATGAAATGCAGTACGGGGTGCCATCGCATGAGGAAATTCAACGATTGGCAAGCAAACATAAACACGGTAAAGGTTGCATGGTCATTATCGACGACTTACTGGATGCTGTGGAAGGGCCTGTTGTACGTGACATGTTTACAAAAACGTCACGTCACGACAACATGAGTGTACTATTTGTCACCCAAAACACGTTTCTCAAGTCGCCAAACTACCGCACAATCAGTCTAAATACAAATTATTATGTATTTTTCCGTAATTTTCGAGATCAAACACCACTGCGCGCATTTGCTCAACAGTACATGCCAGATAATATCAAGTTCATTATGGATGTTTATAGAGACGTAATGAAGAAAATGTACGGTCATTTGCTTGTGGATTTGCGTCAACAAACTGACAACAGACTACGTGTGCGTAGCAATGTGTTGGAACAACCCATAACAGTATATCTTCCCGCTTTGAGGTATAAATAGCACATATAGTTGAGCAAGTGAATCATTTGTCAACATGTCGTCGACGTTGCAACGCTGTTGGCCGACAATCGAATCACTTCCGCGTCTCACACAACGTCAACAAAAAGCCGTTCTCAACACGTACGACCCTGCTCTGATACGGGCTATTTGTGAAATTTGTCATAACCTGTTGCAAGACCGCGTCCCTTTGCAAAAAGAACAAAAGCGTCGCCTATCCAAATACAAGAAAATACTGCGTAAATTGGGTGACAAACGTCCGTCACTGAAGAAAAAACAACGAGTGTTGGTGCAAAGCGGAAAATTTTTATCCGCCCTTATACCCGTGGTTGCATCGGTTATAAGCTGTATACTGTCTGCAAAGTAATGAGCGCCTTCCAACGAATGGTTCTCATATCGCAAGCCACATATGATGAAATGCAAGGTCGAACCATAGCCACACCCACACCCTCTCTAGAACAAATTCGTAACAAGTCTACAGGGAATGCCGAAGCGAAACGGATCGAGTACATGAACGCCTGGCGCCCTGAACAGGCCACCGCTCCTGCTCCGTCTGTAGAGACTGATAAATGGCTCCAACTTGTACCATCCAGCTATAAAAAACACGCACAATTCGTGCTTTCCCAATTGAGTAATGTGCTGAGATGGGACAACAACACCGGTATCATTTATCTCAACCACGCACAAATTCCTCGGAGCAATATTGTCGATGTGGTAAACTATATCGTTCGACGTCGTAAAAGTGTTCCTGAGCCAACAGGGTGGGCACAGCTGCGACAACTGATTGAGTCCTTGAATTTACCGCGAGAAGTTGCTCCGAATATTCACGGGCAGCGAGTTTCGACAGTTGATCAACGATCGGCAAATATCCCGCGCAAATGGATAGTAAGCTGATTTGGTCGCAAAGAACCAAACAACTCCATCGTCCAGTACGTAAACGATTTGTGCGCAATGCATACACCTCCACTGGACTAAATGATACATGGCAAGTTGATTTGTGCGATGTTTCACGTCTACGTGGGCATAACACACAAGTACGTTATTTGTTGGGTGCAATTGACGTGTTTAGCAGACAAGCATATGTGCGTGCATTACATAGTAAACGGGGACCGGCTGTGGCCAAAGCAATGAACCATATTCTCACCAACAATTGCACACCGATGCAAATAATGAGCGACCATGGTGGTGAATTCACAGGGCGAGAATTTCAACGTGTAATGAAAGAGCACAACATCTATCATTATACGACATCTACAATCATACGGAAGGCATGGATAATTGAACGATTTTTCCGTACTCTGCTCTCGCTGATACACAAGTTTATGACCGAAAACAACACAAAACACTTTGTCAAAAATCTACCTCAATTGGTGAATTTGTATAACAGCACTGTACATAGATCAATCGGTATGGCACCTCGCGCTGTAACTTTATCAAATCAACACTTGGTCAACACATTGTCGCGCAAAAAGCAAACACCAAAGCTTCGTGTAGGCGATCATGTGCGAATGTTTATTCCGAAAACTCTATTTGAAAAAGGAAATCGACAGACATTTAGCAACGAAACGTTCAAAATTGATTCCATATACAAACGTCGATCAATTCCCATGTATAAGCTGTGTGATGATGATGGAAATTGGATTACCGGGACATTTTACTATCAAGAACTTCAACGTGTTTGAATACAACATGAATATTGTGCATTGTCTTTGCGACCGGTTTAGTCAAACCGTTTTTTTATATATATTTCAAGTATGATTGAAAATTATTATATTCTCGTCTCTGCCAAACATCGACTTGGCGATCCCGATATAATGAGTATCGTGACATAAAATAGAAATAAAGGAAAAAAATAAAAGTTGGGCATAGAATAAAGAATAAATATAATAAGAAAAGAAGAATAAGAAATAAAAAAATATAAGTTGGGTATAGAATAAAGAATAAATATAATAAGAAAGGAAGAATAAGAAATAAAACTAAAAGTTGGGTTGGGTCGGGTTAGGAATAGAATAAAGAAAAAAAAGTTAGGTTAGGTATACACACAAAGAAGTTAGGTTAGGTATACACAAAGAAGTTAGGTTAGGTATACAAAAAAAAAAGTTAGGTTAGGTTAGGTTAGCTTAGGTATACACAAAGAAGTTAGGTTAGGCATAGAATAAAGAATAAATATAATAAGAAAAGAAGAATAAGAAATAAAAAAAGTTAGGTTGGGCATAGAATAAATATAATAAGAAAGGAAGAATAAGAAATAAAAAAAGTTAGGTTAGGTTAAAAAACTAAAAAAGTTAGGTTAGGTTAAAAAAAACTAAAAAAAGTTAGGTTAGGTTAAAAAACTAAAAAAAGTTAGGTTAGGTTAAAAAACTAAAAAAAGTTAGGTTAGGTTAAAAAAAAAAGTTAGGTTAAAAAAAACTCAAAAAAAGTCAGGTTAGGTTAAAAAAAAACTAAAAAAGTTAGGTTAGGTTAAAAAAACTAAAAAAAGTTAGGTTAGGTTAGGTTAGGTTAGGTTAGGTATACACAAAAAAGTTAGGTTAAAATGTCACAAAGTGGTGAACTCTTCTACTACATCAGGATGCAAAAATATGCTCAACAACAGTGAGGTGTGCATGGCGAGCTGGAGTGAGGTGAAAAATATGCATGAAATGCATCATATGGTTGTCGATCGCACGTTATTTTTGGCTCAACAAGTAGACCCCACTGTGTCTCGAGAGGTCGTTAGACGCGTTGTCAGGAGCTGTGAAAGGTGTCAATCAATTGATCCTGCTCCGTCGGCACACACGCCAGGACATCTTAGCATGGACGAGCCGTGGAGAAGATTGGCCACTGATGTCACCCACTACCGTCACGAAAAATACTTGTCAATCATTGACTGTGGCCCAGGACGTTTTGCAATTTGGCGTCAGATTCGTTCCGAAACAGCAGAGCATGTTTGCAGAATTCTCGATGAAGTCTTCCGTGAGAGAGGTCCTCCCCATGAACTACTGATGGATAATAGTAGTGTTTTCCGGTCTCAAGAAGTACGTCAACTGCTGGAGCGATGGAAGGTGAGACCGTTCTTCCGGGCGGCATATCGTCCTAGTGGGAACGGGATTGTGGAGCGCCACCATCGTACTGTCAAAGCTCTTGCCGAGAGAGGACAGGTGCCGCCTACAACCGCTGTATTCTGGTACAACATGGCGCCGAGAGCTGGCTTGGACCAGGAGTCGATTCCTCATCGCAATGTCCATACTTACAAATGGCGACACCCGGGTAGTGAGATACCGCACGATGGCGACGTCGGTGAATGTTCGGTTCGCATTGGAGATGAGGTGTGGGTCAAGCCACCGGACGGACTGTGTACTTCTCAGTGGACGGTTGGCACTGTCACCGACGTGCACTCGAGGAACAATGTGTCGGTGGACGGTATGCCCCGTCATGTTCTGGACATTCGGCCTGTGGTGGTGGAGACGGAGACTGACGGTGAAGTTCGGGACAGGTCCCAGCCTGCTGATGATGGAGACGCTTCACAAAGTGATCAAGATCAGCTCCCTCGGCGTTCTGGCAGAGAGCGAAGGCCCCCGGTATGGATGAGCGAGTACGCTACTTAGTGATCTTGAGATCAGGAGGTGATGTGGTTTTATTGTGTTCAATCGATACTTGTTCTGTGTCTGACGATTCGGTCGCAGTAGATTCATGTATATCGTTTGCATTGTGAATTACGAGCATGATATGTCATTGTATAGTTCAATGTTATTACGCCAGTGGATGACTCATCGTAAGGCGGCGACAGTGTGTGAGAGCGGGGAGAGCGCCGTCTGATGAACCTGAGTTCGTGTCGTTGCCATGGCGACAGCGGGCGCTTAGCAGGCGTTTGTGTGTCTGTGTGTGTGTTTGTGCAGTGGGCGAATTTTGATGACGACTGAGCGAGACGGGGGCAGTGAGTGTGTTGGAGGGCTTGAGTGCGTTGGTGTGCTGTGCGTGGTGTTGGGAAGCTGCGAATTGGTTTTAGTGTGCACTTTTCTTGGATATATTTGCTGTGTGCGTTGTGTTAGTGATTCTCATATTTTTCTGGCGACATTTATAATTGTTGTCTTGTAATTAATGTCTTGTTGATCCATACGTGTCTTCAATATATATCATTCTCGACTACAAAAAGAAAATTGTTCGATGTACTATTGCTTGTTGCCATTTCGCTGAATATGATTTCTATCTATAAAAGGGGGCGGATAAAAAAATTGTTCTAAAATGTTCCCGCTAGTCGTTTTCACTGCTCGATTCCGTGTTATCCTCGCGGATGATCTGTATTTCCGGCACGCCGGAATTTTGGTTTGTTTTTGATTTTGAATTTTTTCGGTGCACAACACTGTAGTTGTGTTCATCCATTGATTTTTCACTGGGCACAGATGTGCGATGTTGCTAGTTTGATCGGTATCTCCGCAGGTTATCGACAGCTTGGGTGTTCACAGTTTGTGTGGAAACTTCCTCCTGTGAATTCTCAGGAACAAAATCGACAGAGGCAGATTTTTTACTCAATGCGGGTTGAGGAACTGTGTCTGTTTGCGTTGCAATTGACCTTGTCATCACCGGTGATCGTGAGGGTGTACTCGATGCAGCAGCAACTGCAACAAAAGATTTCTTATTTTGCCTTTGCTGGTGCCTTTTCCTCGCCTCTCTGAATGTGATATTTTCGTGTGCTTGAATGAAGCAAATTTCCTTTTCTTTCTTGTATACAGGGCAAGTTATAGAGGTCGCTACGTGATCTTCACTTTTGCAGTTGACACAGCGTTGAGGTGTTTCGCACGGTCGCACCTTCGTGTGACGTCATGCCACACTTGAAACACAGAGCGTGTTGTTTGCATGAGCGCGCGCCGTGGCCAAACGCCTGGCAATTAAAGCACCTCAATGGGTTTGCTACATATACACGAACTTCATACTTGATGTAGCCGGCATATATATGTGTTGGTCGTACACTGCGGTCGAAAGTTAAGGTCAGCAGAGACGTGGGAGTTCTCTGTCCGTTTCTGTTGGATGTTATTCTGTAAACTTCGCTCACGCCCTCTGTTTCTAGACCACTCTGAATGTCCTGTTCACTGAGGTCACGCAATTCTGGCGCAAATATCAAGCCTTTACAGCTGTTGCGCTTTTTGTCCAGTTCAACTGTAACTTCTCTGTCACAGAACGTTTTGATGCTGAGTAGCTTTTGAGTTTGTTTCTTGTCTTCTGTCTTGACGATCAAGCAACCATCTGGAGGAGTGTCGCATTGCAATTTCTTTTGGCCAAAATACACACTGAGCTGTTTGCAGATGAAAAAAGAACCAAATTTTCGGAAAGACCAATCCGATTTTGGCCTGATCATCACATGGGAGCCCTGTGAATCCAAATACGGCGTTTGTTTTTTTGTTGTCACTTGAGATGAATTCAATGAGTTTTCCGATTTCCGAGCCGAGTCATTTGTCTTATCCGTTAGTTCATTTCCGTTCTGAGTTGGCAATTTCGTGTTCCTGTTTCGGTTTTGGGTCAAGCACACCGAGTCGTCGCTGCCACACGACTCCTCAGTGACCTTATCCGGGTCTACAGTTGTTTTCGGTCCCCTTCTTCTCTTGCGGCCATGCCCGGGTCCTATAGACCCGGGCGGCTCGCCCTCTTTGTGTCTCGTCATGCGAGACCACTATCCAAATATGTTTAGTTACACTGATAATCAACTTGAGATTGATATGAGGAGAAAAAAAAAGAAAATTGAAGGAAGAACGACCAGAAGAGAGAGAGACAAGTAAAGTAAGAGAAGAAAGAAAAAAAGAAGAAGAAAACACAAAAAACACCCACACTAAAAACCAAACAAAAACGTAGAATAAACGGAAAGATCTCACCGAGTGATAAATGATATTATAGGAAGATGATATATCAGTCACTGGTAGCAAGGTCGAATCAGGCAATCAGGAACGATGCTGACACGGCAAAAGACACCACAAGACTGAATTCTATAGATTCAATGTCATTCGACGGCCATCTTAATTGCCAGCGCCATTCCACGTCTAAACCACCCTTTATTGTCACAATACTTGTAATAAATCGTCTTAATACGCCGTAAATGTCCCAATAAGTCGAATATAAAAATATTTGTAAATAAATTTACGTTGTGACTGTCAAATATTTCTGTTTCGTCGTTTTCCAAAACACCAAGGTCAATATGACAGTAAATCGGCGCCACTTGTATTCTATGACGTGTGATGACGTCATACAGCACGCGCGCGTCTGATTGGCTGCCGCGTTTATCACGTGACCTGTGTTATTGAATTTGTCACGCTTGTTCTTATTTACGTGCTGTGTTGGAGGCTATTGGCGTGGAGGTTATCTATCAGGTGATATTAATTAACGAATTAAAATTGCTCATTAACGATAAATTAACTATTAACGTAATTTGAAATTAACGTGTCATTCAACCACATCCCATTTAGACCTTTACTATTAATACAAATTACAGGCAAATCCAGTAGCATGGGGGAAGAGTGAAAGCGCTATTACCACCCTGCAGTGGCCCCATGTACTGGATGCATCCAAAGATGTAGTTCGAAAAGTAAACGTTATATTGAGAATGGTTTAGCCAGACATTACCAAAACATTGGGTTTTTTTTCTTGGATGTGTAGCGTACCACTAGTGGAACACAAATGATTTTGCTGTGTGATTGAACGATGCAAGGTATATGTTATTGTATTTGAATGTAAGCACGAAAAATAAAAAAGAACAAGAAAGCACAATTCCACACGATCACACCGCAACACAATGCACTAAATACTACTCTCTCCACCGAACAACACTCTAAACCTCTGCACAAACACCACACTCTCACTTCACCAGTAACGCACTGCCCAACATGCACGAGCGACCGTTGACTCAGGGCGGATACCACCCGCGCATGCATGCACTCATCGCTCGCGCTTGTGTGACGCAGCTACCTCCGCGCGCGCACACAACACCGTACACAAAATCACACTCCCACGTACGCACACAAATTCACATGCACGCACACACAATTCTATATAGTACAAGATACAATACCATGCAATACACAATAAACATAATACATATCCCCCTGATTCTAAGAATCACTATGCCCGATTAGAATTATACACAACATAATCATTGAACCGCGCCGGACGCTGACTCTGTCGCTGTGGTCGCGTCTGCTGCTGACCGCTACTCGCCGGATCAGTCCCGGCAGTCCTCTCACCGTACACCATGACGGCAGGCTCGCCATCGTCCGCCACGTCACCGCTCGCCTCGACCAATGAGTTCGTGCCGCCACCGTTCTCCGTCTCCGCCCGTGGTCTGACATCACCCACGTGCCTGTTGATGCCATCGACGGCGACAACAAGGTCTGACACGACACTTGTGACGGTACCCCTGCGACCGACAGCATCACACCGGTCTCCGCGCTGCCTCACCCAGACAGGATCGCCGACCTCATAATCGCAGCCACGAACAGATGTGCTGCGCTGTCGCGGGAGTTCGTCACGCATTCGTACTCTGTATCGATACACACAATCAACAGGTCTGCGACCGGCGTCATCGCTTGGCGTCAAATTGTGCAACATCACAGCCTCTCTCACGCTGCACTGTTTCCTCGCCACAATGGTCTTGACAGTCCGATGCGACCTCTCCGCTATGCCGTTTCCTTCTGGGCGAAAAGCACACCGATAGCGAATGCTCACACCCCAACGTTCCATCGCCCGCACAAAAGACTGTCCACGAAAAGACGTGTCGTTGTCCAGAAGTATCTCATTTGGGGGTCCACGCTCACTAAAAATATCATAGAAAATGTCCGCCACTTCATCGCTGCTGCGACTGCGAACCTTGCGCCAGAGAGAAAACCTCGAAGGACCACAATCGATGACAGACACATACAATAAATTACGCACATGCACAAAATCTGCTGCCAGTCGGTGCCAGTTTCGATTCACGCTCAGTTTCCCGTGTCTCCATTTCACTGACGCCGGGCAAATCGAATTGCAGATGTCACACGACCTCACAACATCTGCGACTTCCCGCTTGCTCACGTAAAGCTTTTTCCTCCGGCAAAAGTACCGCGTTCGGTGGATGCCCGGATGTCCGGCGTCGTGGTGAATCTGCCTGATGCGAGAACGCACGTCAGTCGGTTCAGCACCTGCGGCACACACTGATTTGTCCTGTTTCAACCAGTGACCAGGCACACGAGTCAGGCAATCTGCTTTATTCCTCTCAGACGCCACCTTCATTACTTCAACCGTCAGGTCGTACTCGTCCAACAATCCACCGATGATCTCTTGTCGGCGCCTGATCAGCAACTCACTACAGGCAGTGGTCCTGACACGCTCCTTTGCCGTTAGGAGTCCCCTGAGCCACACATGCACCGTGGATGAATCTGTGAAAAGCCGAATTTTTCGAAATTTCAGCTTGATCGCCAGTCCAAGCCCCTTTATCACGGCCTCTAGCTCACTGAGGTTTATGTGGTGGCTGTCCCTTCTCAACCAGCAAGCATCCTCCACTGTCTCGCCATTTACCTCAACCAACGCACCAATGGCAATGTTGCTGGCGTCTACCCATACATTCGCCGAATCACCATCGATCTTCCACACGCCTCTCACGGGATCGCTATGCTGTAGTCTCGACATCACTTCGTTCACATGACTCTGGAGTGCCGAGTCACAAATCGGTTCGTCCCAGCTGTTTGTCGCTTCGGATGCAAGTCGCTTGATGTACGAAGCGGCAACTCGCAGCCAGCCACCGACAGGATAATGCGACACTACAGTGCTGCATAGTGAAAACACGACTCGTCTCGTGAGCTGTTCCGGACACTCACCCACGGCATTGTCCCTTTTCCACATCAGCTTGCCAGACTCTGACGAAAACACGTGTAAGCCGAGCACTCGGGTTCCGTCAGAGAGCTTTTGAATCTCTTTCGATTCAAGGCCGTACTTGGCAAAGTGCTCCTTCACCGCTTCGGGTGACACAATGTTTCCGTCAATGAGAACATCGTCAACATATGCCGATGTCCCACGTCTTATCTGGTCGTTCTGTGCCATCACCGAGTCGACCACCGTATGCATGATCATGGGCGCCTCACTCAACCCGAATCCAAGCCTGGTCAAGCAGTACAACACACCATTGAACTTCACCGTCTGGAAAGGCCACAATGAACTGTCAACTGATAGCTGCAGGTAGGCTTTCTTGAGGTCCATGATAAACACATTGTCTCCCTTCATCCGCCATTCCCTCAGCTTCTCATTGCATACGTCAGCATCTGCAGAACGAGTGTCAATGTGTTTATTTAATTCTCGGAAATCGAGGACCGGTCTCACTTTGTTCTTGTTCTTTTGGGTTACTGCCATCAGTGGAATCAAACAGCGGGCAGGCCCATGTACACTCTCATCATAGGGAATCAACCATTTGTTGCTGATCCACTCATTGATCTCTCTGTCGAATGCCTCCTTGGCGTGTTGCCTCACATGATATTGTGCAGTTTCGTTTGTCAAACGCTGCGGCTCGTGGTCGTCAAGCCACTTCCACTTGCAAGTCCACATGTTTTTAGCTGCATCGAACCGTGCCTCATGTCCAGGTTTTGACTGAACAATATCACCAGCCGCAGCACAGTATGCAGCCTTGGTACTCACTTGAAAATGCACCCCACCGTCAGCACGTACGCAAACACCCCCCAGCGCTGATATGGCGTTCATTCCCAGAATCGCATCATATCCCATCGGCTTGTGCTGCACAACAAGGGCTTTTACAACAACTGACTGTTTCTCGACACTCACACAACATTCACCAACACCCGAACAGTCAAAGCTCATGCCACCCAGAGTATTCACATGAGTCGTTACTGGTGTCCATGCTCTACAAACTCCACTCCACACAATACAGCGAGAACAACCGGTATCAACAAGCACACAAGACTCACGTTGATCAATAAACACAGTGACTGAAGGAAGCGCCTCATTGCTCACTGAGGAGAGGGTGCTGGCGCTGACGAACCCTCTCCTTCCTCGTTTCCCTGACAGTCCTTCGCCATGTGACCCAACTTGGAACAATTGTAACATCGCATCCGATATTTCCTTTTGGGGCACTCTCTACTCAAATGACCAGTCTGATTGCAAATATAGCATTTTCGGGGTGAAAGCGACCCGGCATTGGCGGCTAGACAGTTCGGCGGGTTTTTTGTCGTTTGCAACACCATGCGAGTTCTGCTCGTAATATCACTCAGCGACAGAGACTCTGACACTGTGCTTGCACGAATACTGGTCGCCACGTGCTCGGGTAGGCCATTTACAAATGCACATATCAGCAGATTATCGGATACGCCACCGAATGAAACTGCAAGCTTTTTTAAGTCTGCCAAATATACGTCAGGCGACTCACCTTCTTGCAGACGACGACTGGTGAACAGGGCGTATGCACGGAATCTGTCCACTCCAAACGCCGAGAACAAAGCGCTGCGAGTTCCTTTCGCGCAACGGCGAATTTCATCCGGCAGTTGGGACCACACAACAAACGCACCTTTTGAGAGACGTAGTGGCACTACGCTCATCACATCGACGCCTTTGAGCTGACACATCATCTCCGTGCGAGTCCACCATTCCACAATGTCACTCTGACCATCAAATTCTGGTATCACGCGAGCGTCGAAACCAGATGAAGACTCCATTTTTCGAAGGGCCGGTTAGCTTGTATTTGAATGTAAGCACGAAAAATAAAAAAGAACAAGAAAGCACAATTCCACACGATCACACCGCAACACAATGCACTAAATACTACTCTCTCCACCGAACAACACTCTAAACCACTGCACAAACACCACACTCTCACTTCACCAGTAACGCACTGCCCAACATGCACGAGCGACCGTTGACTCAGGGCGGATACCACCCGCGCATGCATGCACTCATCGCTCGCGCTTGTGTGACGCAGCTACCTCCGCGCGCGCACACAACACCGTACACAAAATCACACTCCCACGTACGCACACAAATTCACATGCACGCACACACAATTCTATATAGTACAAGATACAATACCATGCAATACACAATAAACATAATACAGTTATCCATTCAATAATTATAATAATATAATGTATATTGTTTTTCTAGTGTGTAACATGTTTATGAATGATTTTTGTAATGTTTCACGTGGATAAATTGATACATTGAGTCAATAATTCAATTATTTTTCCCATCCATTTACAACATAACAATAGATTAAAATAAGAAAACTAAACGGTGATATTTGCTCGTAACTCAAAACGTTCATCGTACTTTGAATGGAAAATTATTTGGAACATTAAAACTAGATGTAAACTGAATTTATAGCCAATTTTCACATTAATTTCGCAAATTCAATTGAAAATTTGCATTGTTTGTTGAAAGAGTAAGAGCAGTGAAACAGTGGAAAGACAGCTGATTTATTGCATATTCACAAATCAAAAATGACGATGCATCTTCAATAAAACCAGTGGTAAAATGTTCTCATTCGTGCGTCACCCAAGCAACCTCAACAAAACAAGAAATATTTGTGGTTCATGATCGTCTAGACTGATTCGTTGCTCAGCTGCTCCACGGACATGGGCAATACGACGTCCTGAGCATTGTCAACGACCGCCGAATCACACATTTTCGTCTGTCACACACCACAAGTCTTATCAAAATCTCAGCTGACACCAGAGGTGGATTTGAAGAATTTGAAGCAGTGACCGCGCTAAAGGGAAAAGTTCAACCCCTCTAAGACCGCCCCAGAAACAAAGTGCCAAACCACCCTTGTGTTTTCCCAAACATCCTGACCATGAACATTTCGAGTGTAGTTAATCATGTTTCGCCAAACTCCTTATCTTTTTTCCTCAGCCCCCCTCAAACCACCCGTCGGAATAATCCTGGCTTGAATCGTGATTTCAATCGTGATTTCAATCGTGATTTCAATCGTGATTTCAATCCTGATTTCGATCCTGATTTCAATCCTGATTTCAATCCTGATTCAAATCCTGATTTGAATTCCATATAATTTGGAATGTAAAAAGTTAATTTTAATAACTAAATATTATTTCATGTATACATTTATTAATTATTACTATCAAATAAAAAAAAATTATATTCTTGGAATTTTACATGGAAATTTGTTCAAAACTTACTGTTTCGTTGATGACCACGTGACGAGGTACTGTTGGACTAGGCTTGCTCGAGGAAGAAGTGAGTGTTTGCCCTGATTCTCCTGTAGAAGATGAAAATATTTACAAAAAAAATAAAAATAGTAGAAAATTACGACAACATAAATTCATCCCACATTAATCGTAATCTCATCATATATTATCTACTCAATGAAATATTGCTTATTTTAGCCAGCACTTTTATCATTCCAGACACAAAAAACAGGAAGCAAATACCATGTGATTTTTTAGGGCGCCATGCCACAAACCTCATGCAACATAAACAGAATAGTATTTTGGTGGAAATATATCATCATAATGTTGATATTAATATCATAAATACTTAAATTTTATTATAATGTAAATATAATAATATATATTATAAATATAATATAATACAAATAGAACTAATCATATTTTGCCAGAATATATGGACAGTCACGATTTTTTGTCCTAATTGGACGATGCAATTTTACCTGCCGGTGGGATTGTGATGGCGTCGTCTTGCGACTGAAATTCGTCCTCCATCACGTGATTCTTATGGCCACCGTCCTCCAGCAGACTCTTCTGGTCGTCATTTTTCCTGCAATAGAATGACTCTTACGATAATCGCATATAATTGGGGCTCAGTGTTCAAAGTATTTGTCAAGTATACACACAGGTAGTGGCGGCGGCAAGGGGAGGCTTGGAATGCTGAAGCTTCCACCCCCCAAATATGCCATGAACCCCTGAGCCCCCCCTCCAAAATCATGATCATGAACATTTCGAGTGTACTCATGATTCTCTAAGCCCCCCATCTTTTTCCTCAGCCCCCGATCGGACAAATCCTGGCGCCTCCACTGCGCAAAGACAATTATGAACTTCATTCCAGGTGAACTCCGTTGTTGGCTGGTTTTAAAATAATATGGTTTTATCGGCAAACGTATATCCCTCAGCTCCACAATGTTCCATCTTATATAGTTTTGTACCTCTTTGATTATATTTAATCATATTCGCGTCTTGTATACTGCTCTTGTAAGCGCACCTGAAAACCCTGATATATGAGACGGTTTGTCAACATAAACCAAAACCAAAAACACTGACCGACAACACAAACACCAGTTGGCCTCGAGTGAGCAGAAAAAGATGCGCAAAAGACAGAAAATGGCGCCAGATCCGATCAGACTGGGACCAATCAGTCGCAGTTCTTGGGTCTGAAAGCTGAGCACACATACACACACACAAACGCACACACACACACACACACGCACACACACACACACACCTATATTAGCGAAGCGAATAATAAGGGATTATTTAGTCATCTGTTTAAGCATAGCATTGGCAAAGACAAACTCTATAGAAAATGTTGGGTAGTTTGGAGTCAGAGAGATCGAAGGGGACACAATAAATGCTTTAGGCAGACCAGAGTGGTTATAGGGATATAAAAGTATAGTTTCCCAAATAGATGTATCGACATTTGAAATAGTCTAGATAGGGTTGTAGTGGAATCATGCAGTATTGGAAAATTTAAGCGTATATTAGACAAACAGTGGGTTTGAAGACAGCACAGTCTGACGGTCCTGCTCATCTACTGTACACAGCTCGTACACTTCAACTAGCGACTACACTACAGTGAGTACAACTAGCGAGTACGCACACAAAAACTTCAAATGTGCTAGATGGCAGAGAAATTATCACATTGTCCAAAAACCTACATGTTTGTCCAAATTTCGCAAATAATGTAGTAATTAAAAATATAGATGCACCAATTGTATTTACACCAAATCAAGTGAAATATTTTATAATTGGGGTTAAATGTTAAAGTTCAAAGGCCTAAGTGACAGCTGCTACACGGGAAGAAGCCGAAGATTCAGAACACACAGGTGTGCCCCGTGCAGCTCGCTGCCACCGCAGAACCGACCCTCTCCACGCTATGGCGCCACAAGGACGCAAGACGTTTTTTTCGAGCGCCACCTCCCCAGAATGCATGACACAACATATGCCTGATATCTGGTACAATCATTTACTGCTGGGTGGACAGGGGTTGTTGGATTATAGAATTCGCCCAATGAATTTCTCCTCCGCCGAGATTCGAACCACGGACCTCCCGCTTGTGAGGCGGGTTTTCTACCACCACGGAGTCCAACAAATTATGAATGATCTCGTCTATGAATTATATATGGTCAATTTAGAAGGTGAATTTTGGCGAATTTTGGCTGCTACGAAATGTCTCGGCTCTATAAAAATAAATATTAATATAAATTTTGTAATATCTACGAATTAAAATAAAATTAAACAAACATATAATTAAAATTGCACCTTCATTTAGCGTCTTGATTAATTTTTCATTTGATTTTCGTTTTTTTCTTCATTAGCTTCCTGACTAAAACCTTTACTTTTCAAGCTCACTTTCTATATCGTGTATATCTCTCTCTATTATCTCTACTTTTCTATCTATATCGTTTGGGCGCTTCCGGTACACATGGGGCCACCGCAGGGTGATAATAATGCCTACACTCTTCCCCCATGCTACTGGATTTGCCTGTAGTTAACATAATACTGAAAATTAAATACGCCATTATGGAAAATAAATAAAGCTGTGTTTAAATAGATACCCTCTGTCGCCGAGTCCCACAAAAGTCATGACCAGTCCCAGCGAGCTGAGTCCCAGTCCCACGTAGAGGACCACGTTGGCGGCCGACGACACAGGTGCAGGCAGCACGCGACTACCTTTCTCACTACCTTTGGCCGCGTCTTCCACCTACACGCACACACACACACACACACACACACACACACACACACATACAAACATGATTGTCTCGATATTTGAATATAAATCGTGCATTTTCGTTTTTAGTGACCTCTTGATATTCAGTATACTTCAATTAACAGTACAGTAAATCTATCATAAATGACTCATTAATTACCCATAAATTATTCATAAATTATTCATAAATTATTCATAAATTATTCATAAATTACTCATAAATTACTCATAAATTACTAATAAATTATTCATAAATTATTCATAAATTACTCATAAATTACCCATAAATTATTAATAAATTACTCGTAATTTACTCATATATTACTCATAAGTTTCTTCGCGCGTGACTTCGACAAATGCTTGGTAATTGAAAACTCGGTCAGAAAGTACACACAATATATTCCTAAAATTACTGTCATTTGATTGATACATTGTTCGACTGTATACAAATATAATTGGCATGTAATATAGTTAATATCAATCATTGTTCCTGCCAAAACAACAGCTAGGTTGATATTTGCTCTGATACTGGCATGCCCTTCCCACTGAATCAGCCGACTGACTCCGCCCATGACCTGTATCATGTATCATGTATATCATTGGTGTGTATCATGCTGTATGCATCATTATTGTGTCTTGTTGTGACGAATCAGTCATCTCTTTCACATCGTCTTGTTAAATCATGGTTTATTTTCTCTCGTGAAGTGCTGCTGCAGTCTTTTCAAATCGTATTGTGCGATATCTTGTGCTCGTGAAGGGAAATTGTGAGGTGCATTGCTGTATTATGTTGTATTTATCACATATATCAGTTTGTATCATGTTTTTGTTTTTGTATCGTGTTTTATTGTCGTGCTGAACATACGACCCTAGTATTGTGATCCGTGCAAACGGAACACGTCCTACCAAGTCCAATACGAGTCAAAGACTCAATGGACTTTTGTTGTTATTATTGTATTTTATTGTTGCTTTTTTGGGTTATGTTATACGACAATATAATCAAATGAACCTGGTTTTTTCGCAGCCAACGACGGTGTGCGTCTGACGCCCGCTGTTTGCTGTGTGTGACGTCACCGTGGTCGGTTGTCGAGCTACTGGGCTTGCGTAGCTGCTGGTCTGTGGTCGAACAACGCGATGCCGACAACAGTCGAGGATCGGCAATGCTGAGACGAACAGCTGGGCTTGGGCTGGCTTGCAGCGACGCGGCAGGGTGCAGCTCAGAAACAACCTCGCCACTGCACAACTGCACCGACATACACACAGACATACAGACATACATACACACACAAGTACAGACACACACAGACACACAGACACATAGCCGTACACATACACACACAGACGCATAAGACACACACACACACATATGCACACATACACAAGACATACAAACAGTCACAAACACACAAACACACAAACAGACACAAAGACAGACACAGACACACAAGCATACATACACGCGTGGTAAATGATCAAGAAAAAAGGGTAAGTATTATAAAGACACAATGAGAAATGATAAATAATTGTGTTTAAAAAAATCGTTAATTTAGCGTATATATTGTTGGTGTAACAAAAGCATTGCCCATTCGATAAGCATATTAAATAGGCCGGTATAATTGTTTGTATTTAAGAGTATTGTGAGTGGAAAAACAGGATTCAGGAATTTGTATGAATTTTCTTTTTTGCAATAATCCACTCTTTTGAACAGAATACACACGCATACGCATGCATACACACACAAATACATGTATACAGTGTATATGTGAGTGTGTATGTACGAGTGTATGTGTGTGTACAAATATGTGTTTGTATGTGTGTTGTTTTTGACAAAACATGCGACGAAAAATGCCAATCAGGCTTAAGAGATGTGCAACTTTCAGTCTTTTAGCGATATTTTACCAAGTTGATTGAGTTGGCAACTTTCAAAAACGGAAGCAGAAATTGTGTGTTAACAGTTGTGTTAGCGGGCACTTCGCTATTGCTAACTGGATTAAACCAGTTCAGCTTAACCTTCACTGACGTAAACTTTTAAATTATTCTTGAAAATTATTTCATACTGTTTTAATATTGGTTGCTTGCTTGCAAGCGTGTTATGCTGTATTCGGCAAGCCAAAATCATTACTTCTCATCTCACACAGATCAAGAGAGTTTGATTATTTCGTTATAATTCATTTTTCATAATTATTTCCTGTCATTTGGCGAATGTTACGCGTGCAATTTTAATATTTACAAAATTAAAGCCTATGACAAATTTAATAAGAATATAGCAATAGTTCTTTAAACTAATAATGGAATACACTTTTTGAATTATCTTGTGATCGGTACCATGCAGATTTAAGACACTTATTGATTCGTAAACAGTGGTGGTAGCAGGATTTTCCCGCAGGGGGCTAAGGAAAATGATGCGGGGGATTGATGAAACGTGAGGAACCACACTCGAAATACTCATGGTCATTTGGGGGGACTCAGTGGAAGCTTGGTACATTTTTGGGGGGATTGAGCTCCTTCAAGCCCCCCTTTCTTGGAGGCGCCACTGACAAGGAGGCTTAGCAAATGTTTTATGGTTCGCCTTGATTGGAATTGTGAGTGATCCACGCCACGCCACAAAACCCACGCCACGACGTCCATGTAACTCACATTACATCACTGATTCCAAACCTGGGTTAAGAAACTTACCCCAGCGGTAATTGAGCAATTCATTGGGGTAATTAAGCGGTGACAGAAGCACCTGTTTCAGTTTAGCCATATATCAACGTCGACAATATTTTGTGAAAGAGCATGATAAATGTGACATGCTAAATTGGGTAACAAGCAAAAAAAGGTTGGGAACCTCTGCAATACACTGCAATACACTACAATACACTGCAATACACTGCAATATACTGCAATACACTGCAATACACTGCAATATACTACAATACACTGCAATACGCTGCAATATACTGCAATATACTGCAATACACTGCAATACACTGCAATATACTACAATACACTGCAATACACTGCAATATACTGCAATACACTGCAATACACTGCAATACACTATAATACACTGCAATACGCTGCAATACACTGCAATATACTGCAATACACTGCAATATACTACAATACACTGCAATACACTACAATACACCAGCTTTCACTCACCTGTTTCTGCAGTGGCTCCTCTTCGGGCAGCCACGCCTGGTAGGGCCGATACTTGGGAAACGGCGGTATCTCCCTGGTGGCCAGATGACGCGGAAGATTATTCAATTTGCTCGACGACTTGTGGTGTTTGCGCTTGGTGCGTACGAGCAGTGCCGCTTGCATAGCGCCACACAAACCTCAGCTTCCATAGTCAACCGACAGATGGCACTAGCATCGCCGTGCTCGATACCAACTCTCAAAGACGAGCATTCATCTTGTAGAAGCCGGATGGGAAAGTATTTTGTTCGACGTTTCTCATTGAACGCATTATCGAAATGCCATCATGGCAAAATTGAGCTCCACAAAAAACCCAGCTAAATCAAATGTCAAATGAGCGGCGAATGTACCATTGAAAATCCACCTGCTGATTATAGTGACAATCATTCACTTATCCACATCTCCTGTAGAATTATCTACCGCGTTTTTCTTGAGCGATGTTTTTTCACTTCTTTTTCATTCATTAGACGCTTAATCCCGAGAAGCCTTATTCCAAACCATTTTGATCAAGAGAGATTTGGTCAGGTTAAGAAAAAAAGCAGTGGCGTAGCTAGGCTATCTGCCGTTCGGGGTGGTACGTTTTTGCCTCCCTGCACCATGTAGGTTTGTGTGTCATTTACCCGCCAGATATTGTTCGTTTCAATACGACTGTAATAGGGAATTAGCAAGTCCATATGTCGATATGGCTGAAAACACGAACCCCATTATAATAGTGCATGCTTCCAGTCAACAAATCTGAGAAGATCATTATTCTCAATTGATCTTGTCTTCATTCAGTTACATGAGATTAAATCAGTTAATATGAAATATTACATTAAGAAATTCGACTCAGATACAACACAAAGTGTGTGTGTATGTGATGGTCTTATCGTAATCAGCCATTTGTTTCAGTTCAGGAATCAGTTGACAGTCGTATTGTCCCGCACCAGCTTATTTCCACTCCTCATTTGGGTCCACTTCTTCCACATTCACTGTTTCTACAAGCAAAAAGACTTTTACTGTTCTACAACCCTTAAATAGAATGAAAATGGTCCTATCCTATTCTATTTAAGGGTTGTACTGTTCTACAACCCTTAAATAGAGTGAAAATGGTCCTATCTTGTATTTTTGGTTGGATATTTTAATTAACAGCTTCATACAATGTAATCTTTTTCCATTTTCAATAAACATTGAGTTATGTTCACTGTCTGAGAGCTCCCTTAGCATAGCTCGATATCGTGACTAGAAATGCGACCTAAAAACGTTTTTTTGGCTAAAAACCTCGACCAAAATAACACGTTTTATAGAGTCATGCAAATAATTTAAATTTTAAAAATGATATATTTGGGATGTTGAATGAATTATTTTTATCAATACATGAGTTATTCATGCTATTAGTGGCCCTATCAAATTGAATTATTATTAAATATGCTCAATAAAATTGTTATAATGTGTCTGAAAGTCCTAATATCATTGTTTGCACGGTACTGTGCGGCACTTCTATGTACAGTACAGCTTATCATTCAATTATTGAGTTAATCATTGTGCAAGAAGGGTTTGAGAACCGTTTTTTTCTGTTAAAACAATGTACTGTTGGTGGCCGAATAATGACAGCACATCCAATGAATTAACACCATATAGAACACATACAATCACTCAACACACACAACGCTGATCTAACCAAGAAACCTTGACCCTGAACTCATTCCAACTGACCAGTTCGCTCGCACAACCATACAAGCAGTCCTATTAGCTCCGCCCACAGAATTGTCTGCTTGAGGCGCAGCCACACGGAACAATATGACAACACTACACACCCCTGCTCTTAAACAAAACATTGGTGCACAAAATATATACAATGCCATCTAACTCGACCCTTTGCTATAGGCCCAACAGCCCCACCTATAACTACGTCGCTCAAAAGATTAAGAATGTCGCGCTGGCAGCCACCGGCGTCTTCTTCCTCTTGACGGCGGTAGTTCCAGCAGACCACACTCAGCCTCCTGCCGTGGAGCCTCTATGTCGGCACGATCGGCACCTGGAACGTCCACGCTAACTGTCGTGTCTTGTTGAATGTCCGACGATTGCTGATCATCACGCCGATGGTTCACTAGCTGTTCACCGCCCGAGTGCTGATGTTCGTCTGCGGTGGGCACAGTCGCGACGCCATGAGGCGCTGGTTCTGACTGCGGAATATCGGGCACCTCCACGTCGTCACCAGGAGCTGACTTCCGACACGGAGCGCGACATGCGGCCAGGTGCTCTGCATTTCGCATCGACCCGTCCGAGAGTTGGTAAGCTGCCGGCCCTCTCTGACTGATCACGGTGAATGGTCCACGAAATTGGAACTGACTTTTAGGTACCAATCCAGACCGGCGGACGTATACCGTATCACCTGTTCGAAACGTCGGCTTACGTGTGTAGAACTTGGCGTTGTAGGCAGCAGTGTTTCGTCGAGCCTGTACATCGACCCGCGGTCTAGGATTCCGCCGCTTTGATCTGTCTACCGCCACCGGCAGATTGAGTCTCATTACTCAGCCGTGCAGCATCTCCGACGGAGATATGCCAGTTGAACAATGTGGCGTACAGCGATAGAGCGCCAGTTGCGTCCTGATATGATCGGCGAAGTTCGTCCATGTGGTTAACTTGCTTATCCACACCTTAAACGTTCTGTTGAACCGCTCAATAGATGTGTTGCCCCTTGGCCAGTACGCGGATGCTCTTTTGTGTTTGATGCCGCGGTCGGCAAGGTACTGCTCAAACTCTTGCCTCACGAAAGGAGTCCATTTATCTGAAACTAACTCGTCCGGAAATCCTTCTCTCGCCCAGCAACTGCGCAGAAAACTTATCACCGTGCTCGACAAAACGGACGGCACGAGTGCCACTTCCGCCCACTTTGATCGATAGTCCATCGTAGTGATGGCAAAAAGGCAGTTGGACGGTGCAGCTGACATAGGACCGACAACGTCTATGCCGAGCTTGGACCACGACCTGTTTGGCAGAGGAACACTCACCATAGGTGCCGGCCTGCACTTGTTCACCAGGACCTTATCTGCGCTTTGGCACTGTGGACAGTCGCAAACAAACCCATCGACCATTTTGTCGATGCCAGGAAACCAGGCAACACTCCTCAGCAGTTGTTTTGTTCTGACAGAACCGTCGTGTGCTTGATGTGCCGCTCTGACATAGCGTTCTCTCAGCAGATGAGGCACCGAAATCTGGTGACCGCTGCGAAGAATCAGTTCGGCCGTTGCACTCAGCTCATACCGCACCTGGAAGAATGGTATCAGTGAATCACTGCAGTCTTTCTCGCGCTGTAAGAAGCCTTCAGCGATCGCCTGTCGCACAGCTAACAGTTCCTTGTCTACTTTCGTGGCGTTCGCTACTTCCTGCTCTGTGATGGTATCATCCGTGCTGGTCTCCACCACAGCTATCACCTCTTCAACGTCTTCAGGTGCTGCCGGTTCGCCCACGGGTAAGCGCGACAATGCGTCTGCGGCAGGTAGTCGAGACCCTGGAACGTGTTGTACCACGAAGGAGTACGCCATCAGGCGCGCCCGCCACCCGGCAATGCGAGCGCTGGCGCGCCCCTTGTAGTGAGACGAAAGCACTGTTCGTAGCGCTGAATGATCCGTACGCAACCGGAATCTTGGCCCCCCCAGAAAGATTCTCCAATGTTCGACGGAACGTACTGCCTCGTACTGTACTGCGCCTCGGCGCCCGTGAAGCGCTGGCTCCAGAAAGCGATGGCCACCTCGCGATTTTGCTCGTCCAGCTGCGACAAAACTGCGCCCAATCCCTTGTCACTGGCGTATGTCGTCACGACAATATTCCTCGTGTTGTTAAACGGCTGTAGAGCTTTACTGGCCGCGATGGTCGTCTTCAGGTTCTCGAAGGCGACAGCCTAGCGCTCCTCCTACCTGAACGGAGTGTTCTTTTTCAGCAGGTCAAATAACGGTGCAACCATAATGGAGTACGACGGCACGAAATAAGATAGCCACCCGCCGAGTCTCATGAAGCTGCGGAGCTCCTGCGCTGACGTAGGCGTAGGCGCGTCGGTAATGTCCTTAATGTGGCTTTGTAGAGGCGAGATGCCGTCTTTGCCGATTCGATATCCGCAAAAATCAATTTCGGTAGACGCAAACACGACTTGTCGTTGTTGACGGTCACGTTCGCCGCCTGTAGGGCATTCATGACACTCCTCAGACGCGCATCGTGCTGTGTTTGTGTCCGACCTGAGATAACGATGTCGTCAAGGTAGTGCTGAACGCCGGGTATGCCCTTCAGCACACGACCCAACAGCTTTTGGAAAGCCGATCATGCTGAGGCCAGCCCGAGTGGGACCCGCTTGTGCTGAAAGAGTCCATTCTGCGTTATACACGCGGTCAATTGCCGGGATTCTGGCGCAAGCTTGAGCTGATGATACGCCGACTGTAGGTCCACACGGCTCATGAATGACCCTTGCAGCAGTGACTGCAGTTGGGTGATCGTAGGCAGCGGATGAGCATATGTGATGATTTGGCTATTCAAGCCGCGCAAATCGACACAAAGACGAATTCGGCCATTTTTATCCTCGCGACCACCAACGGGCTTATCCATGGAGATGCGTCGATCACCCCCGCTTCCTGCAACCGCTTCAGTTCGGCAGACACGTCGTCTCTAACGGAGAGAGGTCTCAGGTCAGAGGCGTCTCAGTGAGCAACGCACTGGTGTCGCATCGTGGCGCAGTACGATACGGTGCTGGAACCCCTTGATGGCTGGCAGAACTGCACTATCGCCAGAGCTCACTTGTGACACGACCCCATCACTCGGTCGAATAGTGAGACCCAGCGCAGATAACGTCGGCAACCCGAGCAGACCTTCTGTCGACGGCGTATCGACGATGTATAACGTTCCATCTGCAGTTCGTCCCTCGACGGTGATGGTGACTGGCAGTGTCCCCACGACTCTCAGCTGACGTCGGCCCACACCATACAGCTCGGTTTCCGTTGGTAACACAGCTCAGCCTTTGAAGTGCTGTCTAGCTAGAGTGAGACTCATCACTGAGACACTGGCGCCTGTGTCCACTTGGAGTCTCAGTTTTGCAATCTTGCCCGTACATACAGTGATTGTCGCGTCGCACGTAAGCTTCTCCCGTTGTGCCGCTGAACAAGCCAGGATGGTCACTTCTCTGACTGGTGTGTGGTTCTTTTTGGGTCTCTGCTTGGCTGCAGTATGCGCACGTGAGTTGCACACCGCCGCCCAGTGACCAGTGCGACCGCAAGAATTGCATTTGGAATTTACGGCAGGGCG
>OU696590.1:1937500-2022500 GCA_916048095.2 Sacculina carcini
CAGCCTACTCCCTTGGTTCCGCCCCTGTTACTGCAGAATAATTTAGCTGATTTAATGTATCCACTTGAATATCTACACTTTTATTATTTGCAGAAAATGGAGTACCAATATAGCATATTGCACGTATAAATCCACCATAAAATACATTCAAGTTCAGAACAAGCATTTAAAACATAAATAATCAATATATTCCTAGGCGACCTTTAGACACGATATCACGTTATATTTGTATGTTTTATCCGAGCGCTAGGTCAATGAACTTTGTACAATCAATTGTATTGTGGATTTGACTGAAGTGACAGCTTTGTTGTTTCATCACAAGTCTTGTTGCATCTTTCAACGCCAATTATCGCCATGGAATACTACGCGCCTCCGATCTACACGCTGCCAATGATAGACTGCTACCTGCCAATGGCAAGCTACCAAGCACCATCGTACTATTATGTACAGCCTCTGGCAAGCTATGTATTGCCAGAGGCAAACTACTGGCAAGTAAATGAATACTTGGTCCATCCTCTGGTGGAATATACGTCACCACAGGCAAGTTACGAGCAGAACTACTGCTACGAACATCCGCCAACAACAAATGATACGTACATCTATCAACAACAACAACAACCAAACTATCAAGAACAACAACAACAACCAAACTATCAACAACAACAACAACAACCAAGCTATCAACAACAACAACAACCAAACTATCAACAACAACAACAACCAAAGTATCAACAACAACAACTACCAAACTATCAACAACAACAACAACCAAACTATCAACAACAACAACAACCAAACTATCAACAACAACAACCAAACTATCAACAACAACAACAACCGAACTATCAACAACAGCAACAACAACCAAACCATCATAAACAACAACAACCAAACTATCAACAACAACAACCAAACTATCAACAACAACAACAACCAAACTATCAACAACAACAACAACCAAACTATCAACAGCAACAACAACCAAACTATCAACAACAACCAAACTATCAACAACTACAACAACCGAACTATCAACAACAACAACAACAACAACCAAACCATCAACAACAAAAACAACCAAACTATCAACAACAACAACCAAACTATCAACAACAACAACAACCAAACTATCAACAACAACAACAACCAAACTATCAACAGCAACAACAACCAAACTATCAACAACAACCAAACTATCAACAACTACAACAACCAAACTATCAACAACAACAACAACCAAACTATCAACAACAACAACAACCAAACTATCAACAACAACAACAACCGAACTATCAACAACAGCAACAACAACCAAACTATCAACAACAACAACAACAACAACCAAACTATCAACAACAACAACCAAACTATCAACAACAACAACAACCAAACTATCAACAACAACAACAACCAAACTATCAACAGCAACAACAACCAAACTATCAACAACAACAACCAAACTATCAACAACAACAACAACAACTAAACTATCAACAACAACCAAACTATCAACAACAACAACAATCACCATCTTACTATTATGTACAGCCTCTGGCAAGCTATGTATTGCCAGAGGCCAACTACTGGCAAGTAAGTGAATACTTGGTCCATCCTCTGGTGGAATATACTCCGCCACAGGCAAGTTACGAGCAGTACTACTGCTACGAACATCCGCCAACAACAACTGATACGTACATCTATCAACAACAACAACAACCAAACTATCAACAACAAAAACAACAACCAAACTATCAACAACAACAACAACAACCAAACTATCAACAACAACAACAGCAACCAAACTATCAACAACAACAACAACAACCAAACTATCAACAACAACAACCAAACTATCAACAACAACAACAACAACAACTAAACTATCAACAACAACCAAACTATCAACAACAACAACAATCACCATCGTACTATTATGTACAGCCTCTGGCAAGCTATGTATTGCCAGAGGCAAGCTACTGGCAAGTAAATGAATACTTAGTCCATCCTCTGGTGGAATATACTCCACCACAGGCAAGTTACGAGCAGTACTACTGCTACGAACATCCGTCAACAACAACTGATACGTACATCTATCAACAACAACAACAACCAAACTATCAACAACAACAACAACCAAACCATCAACAACAACAACAACAACCAAACTATCAACAACAACAACAACAACAACAACAACCAAACTATCAACAACAACAACCAAACTATCAACAACAACAACAACAACCAAGCTATCAACAACAACAACAACAACCAATCTATCAACAACAACAACAACCAAACTATCAACAACAACAACAACAACCAAACCATCAACAACAAAAACAACCAAACTATCAACAACAACAACAACAACAACCAAACTATCAACAACAACAACAACAACCAAACTATCAACAACAACAACAACAACCAAACTATCAACAACAACAACAACCAAACTATCAACAACAACAACAACCAAACTATCAACAACAACAACCGAACTATCAACAACAACAACCGAACTATCAACAACAACAACAACAACAACCGAACTATCAACAACAAGAGCAACAACCAAACTATCAACAACAACAACAAGCACCATCGTACTATTATGTACAGCCTCTGGCAAGCTATGTATTGCCAGAGGCCAACTACTGGCAAGTAAGTGAATACTTGGTCCAGCCTCTGGTGGAATATACTCCGCCACAGGCAAGTTACGAGCAGTACTACTGCTACGAACATGCTACGTCAACAACAACTGATACGTACATCTATCAACAACAACAACAACCAAACTATCAACAGCAACAGCAACCAAACTATCAAAAGCAACAACAACCAAACTATCAACATCAACAACAACCAAACTATCAACAACAACAACAACAACCAAACTATCAACAACAACAACCAAATTATCAACAACAACAACCAAACCATCAACAACAACAACCAAATTAACAACAACAACAACCAAACTATCAACAACAACAACAACCAAACTATCAACAACAACAACCAAATTAACAACAACAACCAAACCATCAACAACAACAACAACCAGACTATCAACAACAACAACCAAACCATCAACAACAACAACCAAACTATCTACAAGAACAACAACCAGAAAGTATTGACGTTGAGAAAGTATTGATGTCTAAATGTTGATTCCATCTGTAACATTAATAAACAGTACTTTCTCTACTCATGGTGTTATTTTCCGCATAATTATTAACCGGTAATTTTTTTGCACTGCACTGATTGCAAGTTTTCTAAATGTCTGTTTGTACCCTATCTCCTCCTAAACCACTATACCGATTATAATGAAACTTGGTCCCTAGGGGTAAAATTGATGCAAAAAGGTCATAGGTTAGGTTTTGTTGACCTCCGAGGTCATTTTCAAGATCAATGAGGTCATTTGTGTCTGTTTACCTTATCTCCTCCTAAACCACTGGACCGATTTTGATGAAACTTGGTCCCTAGGGGTAAAATGGATGCAAAAAGGTCATAGGTTAGGTTTTGTTGACCTCCGAGGTCATTTTCAAGGTCATTGAGGTCATTTGTGTCTGTTTGAGGACTTCATTTGTTTGTTTGTCGATGGATTTTTCGTCGTTCTCGTTTTCCGCCAAACGCTGCCGTCGTCTATTTTTGTTTTGTCGGCGACAGCTCGCATCTCGCATTCACAACAATCTTCAAAAGAAATATTCGAAGAAGGAAGAACCAAAAGAAATTAAAAAGAGAAAGTCATCTCCCCCGCCGGCCTCATCCCGTGGATTCGGCCTCATTCCGCAGATTTAGCCTCATCCCGCGGATTCGGCCTCATCCCGATCGTGATCGACAAGGGCGAGAAGACCAGTGATTCGGATTCAGCCTCAACTCTCAGTCCCGTAGGAGCCGTCAACGACCAAGTGAGTATCGAATAACTTTCGTTCATTCAACAGAGGAAATAATATTCTCAATCTTTTTCCAGGAATCTCGCATGACCTCCGCGACCTGACCTCATCTTGCAGACGACGACGAAGAGAAGGCCCTACAACTGATCCTTCATCATGCCCAAGAAGGGGAAGTAATCTCTTGGCAGGACATTGGCCAAGACCCACTCAGCAAAACAAAGGAGGAAGGATCTGCAGTAAAAGCAACTCGAGTGGGGAAAGAATGCGGCAGGCGAACCGCGCAAGGCGCCAAGACAAAGACAAGGCTAAAGAAGGAAGATAAAGGGACAGGATTACAAAGAACCAGAGGCGCCACAATGTAAAGAAGATGCCCAGCCATTGGCTTCTAGAGGTGCTGAAAAGTCAGGTTGAAATGCAACAAAGACACCTCAATTCAAACCTGTGAGCCCAGGAGCAGGAAAAGGATCGCATTGCCAAGGCCAACAAGCGCCAAAATGAGCACGAGGGAACCTCCAAGAGGCGACGCCGAACATATGAGAGCCTCCTCGGTGAGGATCTCGAGCAGCTCTTTAACCTCAACGACAACGAGGATCCTGCAGAGACCCTCCTCCGTCTCCACACTACGTATCTGGAGCACCTCATCAGGGACGACTTCAGCTTCAACCAGTTCGACAACAATCCCCTGATAGAGACCGGCAAGGAGATGTTCAGCAAGCTGGAGGCCATCGAGTGGAGCCGCTGCAACAACTGCCAGGAGGAGTTCATTGGCCTGGAGATAAACAAGAAAGGGGTCTGCAGCAGCTACCGTGGAGAGAGGGTGAAGATTTTTGCAGCCAAGAATGACCTGACTCCGTCAACAGCGCCAGAGGCCCTCATACGACTGATCCCGGTCGAAAAAAGCTGCATCTCCATCATCTGCCCTTCGATCGCAGTCTACAAGAAGGGGCACGGGACGGCAACCAAGGAGCATGTCGTCAGCTTCTTCCAGGACATCAAAGAGCTTGCCACATCGCTTCCTCGCATCCCATCGGAGCTCCCCATCGTCGTACTGAAGAACCCTAAGTACCCAAACATCGACAAGGCCTTCTACGTCTCCAGGAGGAACCTGCTCGAGCCTCTCCTCTACCTCAAGGCCCACAGCGAGGACTACAGGGACATCGAGATCTCTGAAGAAAACCTCAACCAGTACCCGGAGGACGGCGCCAACATCCAGAATGCTCCTGAGGTCGATCCAGAGGTCCTCAACATGCCTACTGAAGGAGCCACCGCTGCAAACCAGGAGTCGGCGAGGGAGGAGTTGTCAACGGTCATGGTCCCTCTACCTGGGAACACGCTGGTGGAGAAGATGCAGAATGCCCTCTGCCAGGAAAAGCCACAGAAAGAGGCACCACTTCTCGAGTGGCCGGAGAAGGCGAAGAAGCCTGCCTCGGAGTTTATCACCGGTTACTTCAGCAAGGCCTTCCCAGACCTCTTCCCGGACGGGAGAGGGGACATCACCAAGGCCAGAGAGTACATGAACCCGTCGCAGAAGGACTACTTCAAGCATCTCCTGAGGACCAACCGTGCCTTCGCCAAGCATCACTGCTTTCTCTACGTGGCCACAAACATGCTGCGACGGCACCAGGCCCTGACACTTGGAAACGTGTTCGCCCGGAATTAAATCGATGGCCTCGTGTTCGCCGATCTCCAGAAGTTCATCAACGAGGCAGACAAGAAGGTCCTGAACAAGCTCCTCTACTTCGGAAGCCCAATCACGGGAACGAGGCAGTACATGAGGTTACAGTCGGACATGGTCGTCTCCTTCCTCAAGTTCATCAGGATCCACAGCGAGGACATCAAGATGTTCAACTTCTTCCAGACATTCTCCGCAGCCGATCTCCATTGGGACGATCTCCACAGGCTCCACTGGCTCCACTCCTCCCTGGCTCGGAGAAGTACCTCATTAAGAGGGTCGTCACTCCGACGGTCTATGCCGGACTGACGGAGGAGGAGAAGCAGGGCTGCATCACCAGCTCAGAGGACCACCTGCTCCGGATCAAGCCCATCAACGACAACGCCGACCTCGTGGACTACTACTTCTACCTCAGGGTCAATATGATGCTCGACTTCGTCCTGCCCAAGATGGGAGCCGAGAACTACATTGTTCGCTATGAGGTGCAGGCAAGAGGAACGATCCACGCCCACATCCTCCTCGTCATGAAGAACGGGCCCTCTCATGACGACCTTGAGAATGCGATGCAGGCAGTGACTGGCAAGGAGGGCCACGAACACAAGGACAGGGCCATCATGGAAGCAAGGGAGAAGATCAAGAGGCACAACTGTGGGCATCTCGGCATCTCTGCAGTCCATCCGAACCCTGACCCTACTACCTGGCCCAAGCAGGACGTCCACAAGCCCCAAGTGAACGTCCTACGGCAGAAGCTCAACAATCTCCAGGAAACCTACGAGTACAAGCACTGCCACGAGCTGCTGATCAACAGGATCATGGTCCACCAGTGCAGGCTCGGCTACTGCAGGGACGAGAAGAACATCAACGAGCCGATCGAGTTGTGCCGCTTCAAGTTCCCTATGCGGCTGCTTGAGTTCAAGGATGTCCAGGACGAGGAGACGCAGCTTCGGTTGAGAGCCAGACGCATCGAGGGAGAGGCAGACGAGGGAGGAGAATTCGTCAAGGGACTGCTGTTGTACCTCAGGAACCATCCCAAAATTGTCCACCACATTCCGGAGCTGCTGGTCATCTGGAGAGCGAACATCGAGGAGAGGGGCGTCACCTCCTACAAGCAGGCCATCGAGTACCTCCTCAAGTACATGATGAAGGACGAGCCCGACTCTAAGCCCTTCAGTGCCATCTGTGCAGCCGTCATCGAAGACTCAGACGAAGGAGACTCCACCAGGAAGTAGGGCTGGGCAAGAACCGGTTCCGGAACCGGCTCTGACGATTCTTCTACGTGGGTATTGGAGCCGGGTCCGAGACTCGGAGCCCGCTCTGGAACCGGGTCCACACGGATCCGAGTTCACACGGTTCCGATTCTCGCACCCGGGTCCACAGGGATCAAAGTCCACACGGCTCCGATTCTCGGACCCGGGTCCACACGCATCCGAGTCCACACGGTTCCGATTCTCGGACCCGGGTCCACACGGATCCGAGTCCACACGGTTACGATTCTCGGACCCGGGTCCACACGGATCTTAGCATCAGGACTGACAGGAAAATGTATGAGCACTGCGCACACACTACATGAATACTACGGCGCGTTTTAGAATTAACGCTAATATTAAATTGCGGTGAATGCAGTTTTTCACGTGTGTATAATAAATGCGTATTAAATTGTCTTCTTTTTTCTTAAATAAATGTACATATTTTTGCAAGTAAGTGTGTACGCGCAGTCATATTACACGAGGTATAATACTAAATTAAATAAATATTAATTTTTACGCTTTTTTATTAAATATATTATTAATATATTATTTTCTTGGCGTATGATTGCCCGAATTTGATTAAATAACCGCATTGTCTTGTTCAGTCTTGTTCTTAAGTTCGCCGTGTGTGGTTGTATTTTCGTTCGCTCCTTTGTATTATCTGTGTGCCGATCTCGGCGTCTTTCTGCCCATTTTGCTATGTCTACTCCACCCTCTGCAGCCAGCGGGCGTGCGTGTAAGTGTGGTGAGCCGGTGGGGGATGCGTCTGTCATCAAGTGCGAGGGATGCGCCGGCATGTTTCACGTGTCGTGCGCCGCGCTGACCAACCCTGCGTATAACGCTATACGCAGGTACAAGCTCTTCTGGCTGTGCGAAGTGTGCAAAAACGAGTACCGCGCGCCCCGTCGCCCCTCACTCACCGTGGAGAGAGTGTCTGCGGTGATCGACAGTCGACTGGAGACATTCCGCGCTCTCTCCTTCGTGAAGCCAAGCCCGCCGACACCTGTGCGCCCTCAACCTCTGTCTCAGAGCGAGACCAGCCCTTCACTCATCCATTCGCCCTAGTGCTGAAGAGTAAGGGAGCGGAGCCGGTGAAGGCAAAGCGCGTGCAGTCGGCCCTGCGCACTGTACCGGTGGCCAAGTCTCGCCCCACACAATCTGGCGGTATGGTGCTGCACTGCTCCACTGAAGCCTCAGCTAAAATGGCAGCCAAATGCTCGTGCGGAAACCGTGTTTTGGTTCAAGTTCGAGGACTGAATCAGTGTGCCCCAGTCCCTTATTATAATATCATGTAGTCAGCGTTCGAGTGTAGTTCTTCATATTTCGCCAAGCCCCACAACTTTTTCCTTAGCCCCCACAACTTTTTCCTGAGCCCCCCCTCAGCCTATATATCCAACGACAAATTGGTGGGGAGATGGATAAATAATTATACCCCCGTTAATTTTGAGTTCAGCTCATTGGGAATATTACCATCAAAATCAGCATAGCCAAAAAAGTAACAATACACTACAAGTGTGTGTGTGTGTGTGTGTGTGTGTGTGTGCAATTATATGCAATATACTTTTCATTGAGATGCGTGTTGAAATTGACCGCGTATAAAATAGTTGAGGATCCCATACAATTGACCAACCGAGCCAACTTTGAACACTAATACATTATGGCTATCATACACCCGAAACTCGACAAAAATCTATTTTTAAATCAAAAATCTATTTTCTATTTTTCTACCTGTTTGTCAATATTCTATCATTTATGTTTCTACTTTCTATTCTCCTTTCAATTTTTCTCATTTATGTGTATGTGTGTGTGTGTGTGTGTGTGTGTGTATGTGTTTCCTTTAGTGGCGGCGCCAAAGGGGAGCTTGGAAGGGCTGAAATTATCCTAAAATGTGCCAAGTTCCTCCGAACAAGCCAATAATACTTATTATAAACATTTCTAGTGTAGTTCCTCGTGTTTGGTCAAGTACCCGCATCTTTTTCCTTTGGAACTTTTTCAAATACCCACCGGAAAAATCCTGGCATCGCCACTGCCAGCCTACTCCCTTGGTTCCGCCCCTGTTACTGCAGAATAATTTCGCTGATTTAATGTATCCACTTGAATATCTACACTTATATTATTTGCAGAAAATGGAGTACCAATATAGCATATTGCACGTATAAATCCACCATAAAATACATTCAAGGTCAGAACAAGCATTTAAAACAAAAATTATCAATATATTCCTAGGCGACCTTTAGACACTATATCACGTTATATTTGTATGTTTTATCCGAGCGCTAGGTCAATGAACTTTTTACAATCAATTGTATCGTGGATTTGACTGAAGTGACAGCTTTGTTGTTTCATCACAAGTCTTGTTGCATCTTTCAACGCCAACTATCGCCATGGACTTCTACGCGCCTCCAATCTACACGCTGCCAATGGTAGACTGCTACCTGCCAATGGCAAACTACCAAGCACCATCGTACTATTATGTACAGCCTCTGGCAAGCTATGTATTGCCAGAGGCAAACTACTGGCAAGTAACTGAGTACTTAAATTACACACATGATTAACTTATGTATCACACAATCATGCTTTCCGAGTTCTTTCAAAATTGCGCGCGTTATTCCAATTTTCAAACAAGGTAACAAGCAAAACTTTATTAACTACAGACCTATATCAATTTTAACGCCTATGTCTAAAGTACTAGAGAGAATTTTATATAATCAACTCATGGATTTTTTTACTACACATGATCTTCTATTTGACTTTCAATTTGGTTTTAGAAAACAACGATCTACATACATGCCAATCGGTCTTTTAACTCAACTAATTAACAAAGCACGTGGTTCTAACTCAATCGCGATTACAATTTTCCTTGACATAAAAAAAGCTTTTGATTGTGTAGATCACGCTATCCTGCTGGACAAACTCCGCTTCTACAACTTGGCCGATTCAACAATAAAGCTTCTCAAGGCATTCCTGTCAAATCGCCTGCAATTTCTTGATTTTAATGGTTGTTGTTCAAGTACAAAAGAAGTCAAAATGGGAGTACCTCAGGGTTCAATTTTGGGACCATTACTGTTTTTAATCTATGTTAATGACCTTTTTAAATGTAGCACTTCATCGCAATTTTTAATGTTTGCTGACGACACTGCTGTTTTTATCTCAGCCTCTACACAAGATGAATTGACGAGTAAAGCCAACAATCTTTTAAGTAACATATCAGATTGGTTCAAAGCAAATAGACTACGGTTAAACACTTCTAAGACGAAATATCAAATATATAATTTCACCAAAAATGAGCTGAGTGATTTAAGCATATCAATTGACAATGCTCGAATTGATCACTCGCCAGTGGTGAAATATCTGGGGGTGATGTTGGATAATGACCTCAAATTCCGTGCTCATATCAAGTATACAACTTCAATAATCAACAGGCACATTGGAATTATTTCGAAGGCTCGTAAGTTTTTAACCTCTGAACACGCGCTTTTATTATACAATGCCTTAATTCAACCTTTCTTATCGTATTGTAATTTAAATTGGGCATTGGGGTATCCTACCCATTACAATCCCTTAATTGTTGCGCAAAAGAGAATCATGAGGATTATCGACATGGCTCCATATGGTTCACATACAAGCCCAATTTTTAAAAAATATAAGGTACAAAAATTTCGTGATCTCGTCAAATCAAACTGTATGGTTTTAATGCATAGTTTTTTAACCAATTCACTTCCCCCATGTATTTCTCACAATTTTATTTTGAAACTCAATACAAGAAACCTAAGAGAAAAACATCATTTTGAGGAGCTAAGAGTGAATAACAATTATGAAGAACATTGCATGTTTATCAAGGCACCCAAGTACTGGAATCAGATAGTTGCCAAAAATATTCCGTCTCTCGTGAATGTTCCTCCTTCTAAACGTAAACTCAAACAAGTTACGAACAAGCTGATTATGGACAATTACTGATTAGTGACTCAGTGATCTGGTTGATGGTGACAATGTTGACAATGTTGATGGTAATGATAGCTGATAGCACCAATGTTGATAGTTGATTGTGAAAATATCACGTGTACTTGGCTCGGTTCATTTCCTCGGCTCATCATCTCCTTATTTTTATTATTTTTTGTCATTAATTTTTATTAATTTGATCTGTATTGATCTACTTTTGTTTTGGTTGACCAAAAATTGAAACGACGACTTTTTCTTTTCTTTACTTCACAATTGTTCCTAGTTGCATGATTTAGAATTATTATAAATTAATTCAGTGGTTGAGACAGGATTCTTCCTTACACCCTGAAAATATCATTTTTGCAACTGTTTTTTTGTGTGATGTTCTTCTTGTTCTGGTTCGAGTGTGAAATAAACTTCTTTCTTAAAAAAAAAAAAAAAAAAAAAAAAAAAAAAAAAAAAAAAAAAAAAAAAAAAAAAAAAAAAAAAAAAAAAAAAAACTTGGTCCAGCCTCTGGTGGAATATACTCCGCCACAGGCAAGTTACGAGCAGTACTACTGCTACGAACATCCGTCAACAATAACTGATACGTACATCTATCAACAACAACAACAACCAAGCTATCAACAACAACAACCAAACCATAAAGAACAACAACAACCAAACTATCAACAACAACAACAACAACCAAACTATCAACAACAACAACAACAACAACAACAACCAAACTATCAACAACCAAACTATCAACAACAACAACAACCAAGCCATCAACAACAAAAACAACCAAACTATCAACAACAACAACCAAACTATCAACAACAGCAACAACCAAACTATCAACAACAACAACAACAACCAAACTATCAACAACAACAACAACCAAAATATCAACAACAACAACAACAACAACCAAACTATCAACAACAACAACAACAACCAAACTATCAACAAGAACCAAACTATCAACAACAACAACAACCAAACTATCAACAACAACAAAAACAACAACAACCAAACTATCAACAACAACAACAACAACCAAACTATCAACAACAACCAAACCATCAAGTACAACAACCAAACTATCAACAACAACAACAACCAAACTATCAACAACAAGAACAACCAAACTATCAACAACAACAACCGAACTATCAACAACAACAACAACAACAACCAAACTATCAACAACAACAACAACAACCAAACTATCAACAACAACAACCAAACTATCAACAACAACAACAAGCACCATCGTACTATTATGTACAGCCTCTGGCAAGCTATGTATTGCCAGAGGCAAACTACTGGCAAGTAAGTGAATACTTGGTCCAGCCTCTGGTGGAATATACTCCGCCACAGGCGAGTTACGAGCAGTGCTACTGCTACGAACATCCGTCAACAACAACTGATACGTACATATATCAACAACAACAACAACGAAACTATCAAAAGCAGCAACAGCCAAACTATCAACAACAACAACAACCAAACTATCAACAACAACAACAACCAAACTATCAACAACAACAACAACTAAGCTACCAACAACTACAACAACCAAACTATCCACAACAACAACAACCAAACTATCAACAACAACAAAAACCAAACTATCAACAACAACAACCAAATTATCAACAACAACAACAAAAACCGAACTATCAACAACAACAATCACCATCGTACTATTATGTACAGCCTCTGGCAAGCTATGTATTGCCAGGTGCCAACTACTGGCAAGCAAGTGAAAACTTGGTCCAGCCTCTGGTGGAATATACTCCGCCACAGGCAAGTTACGAGCAGTACTACTGCTACGAACATCCGTCAACAACAACTGATACGTACATCTATCAACAACAACAACAACCAAACTATCAACAGCAACAACAACCAAACTATCAACAACAACAACAACAACCAAACTATCAACAACAACAACCAAATGAACAACAAAAACAACCAAACCATCAACAACAACAACCAAACTATCAACAACAACAACAACAACAACCAAACTATCAACAACAACAACAACCAAACTATCAACAACAACAACAACAACCAAACTATCAACAACAACAACCAAATGAACAACAAAAACAACCAAACCATCAACAACAACAACCAAACTATCAACAACAACAACAACAACAACCAAACTATCAACAACAACAACCAAATTATCAACAACAACAACCAAACCATCAACAACAACTACCAAATTAACAACAACAACAACCAAACTATCAACAACAACAACAACCAAACTATCAACAACAACAACCAAATTAACAACAACAACAACCAAACTATCAACAACAACAACAACCAAACTATCAACAACCAAACTATCAACAACAACAACAACAGCAACAACCAAACTATCAACAACAAGAACAACAACCAAACCATCAAGAACAACAACCAAACCATCAACAACAACAACAGCCAAACTATCAACAACAACAACAACCAAACTATCAACAACAACAACCAAACTATCAACAACAACAACCAAACTATCAACAACAACAAGAACCGAACTATCAACAACAGCAACAACAACCAAGCTATCAACAACAACAGCAACAACCAAACTATCAACAACAACAACCAAACTATCAACAACAACAGCCAAACCATCAACAACAACAACAACCCTACTACCAAGTTGTGTCTCTGGCGGGATATCTTCCGCCACAGATAAATATCCCTGAGCAGGCTAGCTATATACAGCAGCCTGGATATAGCCATGAACTGCTTCAAACGAACCACCAACAAGGGTTCAACGGCTCTGAGCAGACACTGGCGAGTGTACAACAGTGGTACAACCACGAACAACCTCTGACAGGTTTTGAACCACCACAGATAAATAATGTTGACCAAGTCAATCAATTTGCCGAGCCTCAAGGGTCATTTTCACCTCCTCAAGAAAGTTTACAACTCAATGGTAAGGCGGAACATCTCGCGGGATATTCACCACCACAAATGCATGAATCAGATCAGGTTGACTCTGCACATCAACCTCTGGTCGGAAATAAATCGCCGCAGGCAATGTATCAGTATCAGTTCCACTGCTACGTGCAGCCACTAGAGGGGTATGATCCTGCACCGACAGATAATGAGCAAGTGGTTTATTGTTACGTGCAAAATCTGGGGGATTATGTTCCGCCCAACACAAGTTTTGAGCCATCAAGGGCACAAGAACAGCCGCTGGGGACCTTTCAGTCTGCTCAGACAAATGTTCAATAACAGCTCACCTACTATGTACATCCTCTGGCTAGTTATATATTGCCAGAGGCTAATTACCAGCAGGTGACTGTATATTACGTGCTGCCTCTGGAAGTGTATGAACCGCCAAATACCAACGACGAGGAACAGTCAAGCCACTTCCAGCAGAATGTGAGTGGTTATGAAATACCACTGGCGAACAAACAACATCAATCCACCAGCTTCCAACAACCCGAGCCGAGCCAAGCTCCGCCTCATGAAAACTACCAGGAATTCCACTGTTATGTCCAGCCTCTACAGAGTTATAACCAGCCACAGTCCAATGAACAGATCAACATGTTTCAGCAGCCTGTGTCCAGTTATGAGGCGGCACAGGCAAGCAATCAAGAACAGTTGAACCAGCTCTACCAGCAGCTAGCTAGTTCTGGTACAGGCATGTGACCAACATCAGTCACGTGCCACAAGCCGTCATCTACCCGTGTTACCGCCAAAACCGTGAACATTCGTCTGGTTCAGCAGAGTTTGATTTATTGCGCCAGTTGTAGCAAACTGATTCGAACAATCAACCGAGAATAAATCCCGACAATGAGCGTATTGTAACACGGCGTTGAGAAAGTATTGACGTCTAAATGTTGATTCCATCTGTAACATTAATAAACAATACTTTCTCTACTCATGGTGTTATTTTCCGCATAATTATAAACCGGAATTTTTTTTGCACTGCACTGATTGCAAGGTTTCTAAATGTCTGTTTGTACCCTATCTCCTCCTAAACCACTAGACCGATTTTAATGAAACTTGGTCCCTAGGGGTAAAATTGATGCAAGAAGGTCATAGGTTAGGTTTTGTTGACCTCCAAGGTCATTTTCAAGATCAATGAGGTCATTTGTGTCTGTTTACCTTATCTCCTCCTAAGCCACTAGACCGATTTTGATGAAACTTGGTCCCTAGAGGCAGAGCCGTTGCGAGGAATTATGGGCCCCCCCCCCGAAGGCAACACTTGGGGCCCCATTGTGAATATTGAATGCATTTATTAGATATAATCACATAATACGTGAAGCAAAGGGGCCCCTCAACATTCGGGGGCTCCCCCCGGCCGGGGGGTAAGGGGGGCGGTTGCTACGGCTCTGCCTAGAGGTAAAATGGATGCAAAAATGTCATATGCTAGGTTTTTTTGACCTCCGATGTCATTTTCAAGGTCATTGAGGTCATTTGTGTCTGTTTGAGGACTTCAATTGTTTGTTTGTCGATGGATTTTTCGTCGCTCTCGTTTTCCGCCAAACGCTGCCGCCGTCTATTTTTGTTTTGTCGGCGGCAGCTCGCATCTCGCATTCACAACAATCTTCAAAAGAAATTTTCGAAGAAGGAAGAACCAAAAGAAATTTAAAAGAGAATGTCATCTCCCACCGCCGGCCTCATCCCGCGGATTCGGCCTCATTCCGCAGATTTAGCCTCATCCCGCTGATTCGGCCTCATCCCGATCGTGATCGACAAGGGCGAGAAGGCCAGTGATTCGGATTCAGCCTCAACCCTCAGTCCGGTAGGAGCCGTCAACGACCAAGTGAGTATCGAATAACTTTCGTTCATTCAACAGAGGAAATAACATTCTCAATCTTTTTCCAGGAATCTTGCATGACCTCCGCGACCTGACCTCATCTTGCAGACGACGACGAAGAGAAGGCCCTACAGCTGATCCTTCATCATGCCCAATAAGGGGAAATCATCGCTTGGCAGAACATTGGCCAAGACCCACTCATCAAAACAAAGGAGGAAGGATCTGCATTATAAGCAACTCGAGTGGGGAAAGAATGCGGACTCAAACCGCGCAAGGCGCCAAAACAAAGACAAGGCTAAAGAAGAAAGATAAAGGGACAGGATTACAAAGAACCAGAGACGCCACAATGTGAAGAAGATGCCCAGCCATTGGCTTCTAGAGGAGCTGAAAAGTCAGGTTGCAATGCAACAAAGACACCTCAATTCAAGCCTTCGAGCCCAGGAGCAGGAAAAGGATCGCATTGCCAAGGCCAACAAGCGCCAAAATGAGCACGAGGGAACCTCCAAGAAGCGACGCCGAACAGATGAGAGCCTCCTCGGTGAGGATCTCGAGCAGCTCCTCAACCTCAACGACAGCGAGGATCCTGCAGAGACCCTCCTCCGTCTCCACACTACGTATCTGGAGCACCTCATCAGGGACGACTTCAGCTTCAACCAGTTCGACAACAATCCCCTGATAGAGGCCCGCACGGAGATGTTCAGCAAGCTGAAGGCCATCGAGTGGAGCCGCTGCAACAACTGCCAGGAGGAGTTCATTGGCCTGGAGATCAACAAGAATGGGGTCTGCAGCAGCTGCCGTGGAAAGAGGGTCAAGATTTTTGCAGCCAAGAACGACCTGACTCCGTCACCAGCGCCAGAGGTCCTCATACTACTGAGCCCGGTCGAAAAAAGCTGCATCTCCATCATCTGCCCTTGGATCGCAGTCTACAAGAAGGGGCGCGGGACGGCAACCAAGGAGCATGTCGTCAGCTTCTTCCAGGACATCAAAGAGCTTGCCTCATCGCTTCCTCGCATCCCATCGGAGCTCCCCATTGTCCTGCTGAAGAACCCTAAGGACCCAAACATCGACAAGGCCTTCTACGTCTCCAGGAGGAGCCTGCTCGAGCCTTTCCTCTACCTCAAGGCCCACAGCGAGGACTGCAGGGACATCGAGATCTCTGAAGAAAACCTCAACCAGTACCCGGAGGACGGCGACAACATCCAGAATGCTCCTGAGGTCGATCCAGAGGTCCTCAACATGCCTACGGAAGGAGCCACCGCTGCAAACCAGGAGTCGGCGAGGGAGGAGTTATCATTTTCGGAACAGAATGTAAAAATGTATCTACCGCAACTTGGTACTAGTTAAACTTTTGGAAAAGTAAATAATCCACCCATTCTAATGCACACAAGCATACATGACTAAAGCTGTGATCACGGCACATCGATCACATTTGACGTGTCGCCCACAAAGAATGTAAAAACCCATACAGGTGTGAACCAGGCGAGAAAGATGCCTCCTAAGTTTGTTTGTATGGAACGAAATGTGCGTGAAAATCCTGAATGGAAGTCAGACAGTGTGAACATTGATGAATCTGGTCATATTTGTGCGGAAACCGTGTTTTGGTTCAAGTTCGAGGACTGAATCAGTGTGCCCCAGTCCCTTATTATAATATCATGTAGTCAGGGTTCGAGTGTAGTTCTTCATATTTCGTCAAGTCCCCTCAACTTTTCCTTAGCCCCCAAAACTTTTTCCTTAGCCCCCCCCCCTCAACCTATATATCCAACGACAAATTGGTGGGGAGATGGATAAATAATTATACCCCCGTTAATTTTGAGTTCAGCTCATTGGGAATATTACCATCAAAATCAGCATAGCCAAAAAAGTAACAATACACTACAAGTGTGTGTGTGTGTGTGTGTGTGTGTGTGTGTGTGTGTGTGTGTGTGTGTGTGTGTGTGTGTGTGTGTGTGTGTGTGTGTGTGTGTGTGTGTGTGTGTGTGTGTGTGTGTGTGTGTGTGTGTGTGTGTGTGTGTGTGTGTGTGTGTGCAATTATATGCAATATACTTTTCATTGAGATGCGTGTTGAAATTGACCGCGTATAAAATAGTTGAGGATCCCATACAATTGACCAACCGAGCCAACTTTGAACACTAATGCATGATGGCTATCTTACACCCGAAACTCGACAAAAATCTATTTTTATATCAAAAATCTATTCTCTATTTTCCTACCTGTTTGTCAATATTCTATCATTTATGTTTCTACTTCCTATTTTCCTTTCAATTTTCTCCATTAATGTGTATGTGTGTGTGTGTGTGGCGGCGCCAAAGGGGAGCTTGGAAGGGCTGAAATTATCCTAAAATGTGCCAAGTTCCTCCGAACAAGCCAATAATATTTATTATAAACATTTCTAGTGTAGTTCCTCGTGTTTGGTCAAGTACCCGCATATTTTTCCTTTAGGCCTTTCTCAAATCCCCACCGGAAAAATCCTGGCATCGCCACTGCCAGCCTACCCCATTGGTTCCGCCCCTGTTACTGTAGAATAATTTCGCTGATTTAATGTATCCACTTAAATATCTACACTTATATTATTTGCAGAAAATGGAGTACCGATATAGCATATTGCACGTATAAATACACCATAAAATACATTCAATTTCAGAACAAGCATTTAAAACATAAATTATCAATATATTACTAGGCGACCTTTAGAAACGATATCACGTTATATTTGTATGTTTTATCCGAGCGCTAGGTCAATGAACTTTGTACAATCAATTGTATCGTGGATTTGACTGAAGTGACAGCTTTGTTGTTTCATCACAAGTCTTGCTGCATCTTTCAACGCCAACTATCGCCATGAACTTCTACGCGCCTCCTATCTACACGCTGCCAATGGTAGACTGCTACCTGCCAATGGCAAGCTACCAATCACCATCGTACTATTATGTACAGCCTCTGGCAAGCTATGTATTGCCAGAGGCCAACTACTGGCAAGTAAGTGAATACTTGGTCCAGCCTCTGATGGAATATACTCCGCCACAGGCAAGTTACGAGCAGTACTACTGCTACGAACATCCGCCAACAACAAATGATACGTACATGTATCAACAACAACAACAACCAAACTATCAACAGCAACAACAACCAAACTATCAACAACATCAACCAAACTATCAACAACTACAACAACCAAACTATCAACAACAACAACAACCAAACTATCAAGAAAAACAAAAACCAAACTATCAACAACAACAACAACCTAACTATCAACAACATCAGCAACCAAACTATCAACAACAACAACAAGAACCAAACTATCAACAACAACAACAACAAAACTATCAACAACAAGAGCAACAACCAAACTATCAACAACACCAACAACCAAACTATCAACAACAACAACCACAACCAAACTATCAACAACAACAACAACAACAACAACAACCAAACTATCAACAACAACAGCAACCAAACTATCAACAACAACCAAACTATCAACAACATCAACCAAACTATCAACAACTACAACAACCAAACTATCAACAACAACAACAACCAAACTATCAAGAAAAACAACAACCAAACTATCAACAACAGCAACAACCAGACTATCAACAACAACAACAACAACCAAACTATCAACAACAACAACAACAACCAAACTATCAACAACAACAACAACAAAAACCAAACTATCAACAACAACAACCAAACTATCAACAACAACAACCAATCTATCAACAACAACAACCAAACCATCAACAACAACAAAAACCAAACTATCAACAACAACAACAACAACAACCAAACTATCAACAACAACAACAACAACCAAACTATCAACAACAACAACAACCAAACTATCAACAACAACAACAACCAAACTATCAACAACAACAACAACCAAACTATAAACAACAACAACAACCAAACTATCAACAACAACAACAACCAAACTATCAACAACAATAACAAAACTATCAACAACAACAACCAAACTATCAACAACAACCAAACTATCAACAACAACAACCAAACTATCAACAACAACAACAAAACTATCAATAACAACAACCAAACTATGAACAACAACAACAACCAAACTATCAACAACAACAACCAAACTATCAACAACAACAGCAACCAAACTATCAACAACAACAACCAAACTATCAACAACAACAAACAAACTATCAACAACAACCAGACTATCAACAACAACAACAACAGCCAAACTATCAACAACAACAACAACAACCGAACTATCAACAACAACAACAACCAAACTATCAACAACAACAACAATCACCATCGTACTATTATGTACAGCCTCTGGCAAGCTATGTATTGCCAGAGGCCAACTACTGGCAAGTAAGTGAATACTTGGTCCAGCCTCTTGTGGAATATACTCCGCCACAGGCAAGTTACGAGCAGTACTACTGCTACGAACATCCGTCAACAACAACTGATACGTACATCTATCAACAACAACAACAACCAAACTATCAACAGCAGCAACAACCAAACAATAAAGAAGAACAACAACCAAACTATCAACAACAACAACCAAATTATCAACAGCAACAACCAAACCATCAACAACAACAACAACGAAACTATCAACAACAACAGCCAAATGAACAACAACAACAACCAAACCATCAACAACAACAACAACCAAGCTATCAACAACAACAACAACAACCAAACTATCAACAACAACAACCAAATTATCAACAACAACAACCAAACCATCAACAACAACAACAACAAAACTATCAACAACAATAACAACCAAACTATCAACAACAACAACCAAATTAACAACAACAACAACCAAACTATCAACAACAACAACAACCAAACTATCAACAACAACAACAACCAAACTATCAACAACAACAACAACAACAACCAAACTATCAACAACAACAACCAAATTATCAACAACAACAACCAAACAATCAACAACAACAACAACCAAGCCATCAACAACAACAACAACCAAACTATCAACAACAACAACAACCAAGCTATCAACAACAACAACCAAATTAACAACAACAACAGCCAAACCATCAACAACAACAATAACCATACTATCAACAACAACAATCACACCATCAACAACAACAACAACCAAACCATCCACAACAACAACCAAACTAACAACAACAACAACAACCAAACTATCAACAACAACAACCAAACCATCAACAACAACAACAACAACCAAACTATCAACAACAACAACAACCAAACTATCAACAACAACAACCAAACTATCAACAACAACAACCAAACCATCAACAACAACAACCAAACCATCAACAACAACAACAACCCTACTACCAAGTTGAGTCTCTGGCGGGATATCTTCCGCCACAGATAAATATCCCTGAGCAGGCTAGCTATATACAGCAGCCTGGATATAGCCATGAACTGCTACAAACAAACCACCAACAAGGGTTCAACGGCTCTGAGCAGACACTGGCGAGTGTACAACAGTGATACAACCACGAACAACCTCTGACAGGCTTTGAACCACCACAGACAAATAATGTTGACCAAGTCAATCAATTTGCCGAGACTCAACGGTCATTTTCACCACCTCAAGAAGGTTTACAACCCAATGGTCAGGCGGAACATCTCGCGGGATATTCACCACCATAAATGCATGAATCAGAACAGGTTGACTCTGCACATCAACTTCTGGTCGGAAATGAATCGCCGCAGGCAATATATCAACATCAGTTCCACTGCTACATGCAGACACTAGAGGGGTATGATCCTGCACAGACAGATACTCAGCAAGTGCTTTACTGTTACGTGCAACATCTGGAGGATTATGTTCCGCCCAACACAAGTTTTGAGCCTCCAAGGTCAGAAGAACAGCCGCTGGGGACCTTTCAGTCTGCTCAGACAAATGTTCAACGACAGCTCACCTACTATGTACAACCTCTGGCTAGTTATATATTGCCAGAGGCTAATTACCAGCAGGTGACTGTATATTACGTGCTGCCTCTGGAAGTGTATGAACCGCCACATACCAACGACGAACATCAGTCAACATCCAGCAAAATGCGAGTGGTTATGAAATACCACTGGCGAACAATCAACATCAATCCACCAACTTCCATCAACCCGAGCCGAGCCAAGCTCCGCCTCATGAAAATTACCAGGAATTCCACTGTTATGTCCAGCCTCTACATAGTTATAACCAGCCACAGTCCAATGAACAGATCAACATGTTTCAACAGCCTGTGCCCAGTGATGAGGCGGCACAGGCAAGCAATCAAAAACAGTTGGACCAGCTCAACCAGCAGCTAGCTAGTTCTGGTACAGGCATGTGACCAACATCAGTCACGTGCAACACTGACGTACCACCAGCCGTCATATACCCGTGTTACCGCCAAAACCGTGAACATTCGTCTGGTTCAGCAGAGTTTGATTTAATGCGCCAGTTGTAGCAAACTGAGTCGAACAATCAACCGAGAATAAATCACGGCAATGAGCGTATTGCAACACGGTGTTGAGAAATTATTGACGTCTAAATGTTGATTCCATCTGTAACATTAATAAACAATACTTTCTCTACACATGGTGTTATTTTGCGCATTATTATTATTGTTACTATTATTATTAATCGCAGGCAAATCCAGCGAAATGGAATGAATGCATGCACTATTACCACCCTGCGGTGGCCCCACAAACCATAAGTGCTTAAAAGATAAAGATAGACCATTAAACGTCGATCAGGATAGTGAGCTGGAGTCACAGGCATAACTGCCTCTTCCAGAAGGTCAACTGTGACTAAATGTGAGATAGTTTGACAAAAGCGAGTTTAGTTAGTATGTGAGCCCAAGCACAACCTCAGCAAAGCCCAAAAACTCAACCAGAAAAATATAGAGGGAATAGCAATCACACAAGTCAAATCATTCACAAAGGAATTCACACACACTACAAATTCCCCCACCCACAAAATCACATACAGCGTTATCAGCTGCTCTTGTGCCCCCCTAAACGTGCCGCCCGGGACGGACCCCTCTGCCCTCCCACCCCCACGCTTCGCTACTTCTCACATAGAGGGCACATGATTACAACTCAGATGATGTTCATTGGGACAGGCGGTCCGAACAACAACAACAACCAAACCATCAACAACAACAACAACCAAGCTATCAACAACAACAACAACAACCAAACTATCAACAACAACAACCAAATTATCAACAACAACAACCAAACCATCAACAACAACAACAACAAAACTATCAACAACAATAACAACCAAACTATCAACAACAACAACCAAATTAACAACAACAACAACCAAACTATCAACAACAACAACAACCAAACTATCAACAACAACAACAACCAAACTATCAACAACAACAACAACAACAACCAAACTATCAACAACAACAACCAAATTATCAACAACAACAACCAAACAATCAACAACAACAACAACCAAGCCATCAACAACAACAACAACCAAACTATCAACAACAACAACAACCAAGCTATCAACAACAACAACCAAATTAACAACAACAACAGCCAAACCATCAACAACAACAATAACCATACTATCAACAACAACAATCACACCATCAACAACAACAACAACCAAACCATCCACAACAACAACCAAACTAACAACAACAACAACAACCAAACTATCAACAACAACAACCAAACCATCAACAACAACAACAACAACCAAACTATCAACAACAACAACAACCAAACTATCAACAACAACAACCAAACTATCAACAACAACAACCAAACCATCAACAATAACAACCAAACCATCAACAACAACAACAACCCTACTACCAAGTTGAGTCTCTGGCGGGATATCTTCCGCCACAGATAAATATCCCTGAGCAGGCTAGCTATATACAGCAGCCTGGATATAGCCATGAACTGCTACAAACAAACCACCAACAAGGGTTCAACGGCTCTGAGCAGACACTGGCGAGTGTACAACAGTGATACAACCACGAACAACCTCTGACAGGCTTTGAACCACCACAGACAAATAATGTTGACCAAGTCAATCAATTTGCCGAGACTCAACGGTCATTTTCACCACCTCAAGAAGGTTTACAACCCAATGGTCAGGCGGAACATCTCGCGGGATATTCACCACCATAAATGCATGAATCAGAACAGGTTGACTCTGCACATCAACTTCTGGTCGGAAATGAATCGCCGCAGGCAATATATCAACATCAGTTCCACTGCTACATGCAGACACTAGAGGGGTATGATCCTGCACAGACAGATACTCAGCAAGTGCTTTACTGTTACGTGCAACATCTGGAGGATTATGTTCCGCCCAACACAAGTTTTGAGCCTCCAAGGTCAGAAGAACAGCCGCTGGGGACCTTTCAGTCTGCTCAGACAAATGTTCAACGACAGCTCACCTACTATGTACAACCTCTGGCTAGTTATATATTGCCAGAGGCTAATTACCAGCAGGTGACTGTATATTACGTGCTGCCTCTGGAAGTGTATGAACCGCCACATACCAACGACGAACATCAGTCAAGCCACTTCCAGCAAAATGCGAGTGGTTATGAAATACCACTGGCGAACAATCAACATCAATCCACCAACTTCCATCAACCCGAGCCGAGCCAAGCTCCGCCTCATGAAAATTACCAGGAATTCCACTGTTATGTCCAGCCTCTACATAGTTATAACCAGCCACAGTCCAATGAACAGATCAACATGTTTCAACAGCCTGTGCCCAGTGATGAGGCGGCACAGGCAAGCAATCAAAAACAGTTGGACCAGCTCAACCAGCAGCTAGCTAGTTCTGGTACAGGCATGTGACCAACATCAGTCACGTGCAACACTGACGTACCACCAGCCGTCATATACCCGTGTTACCGCCAAAACCGTGAACATTCGTCTGGTTCAGCAGAGTTTGATTTAATGCGCCAGTTGTAGCAAACTGAGTCGAACAATCAACCGAGAATAAATCACGGCAATGAGCGTATTGCAACACGGTGTTGAGAAATTATTGACGTCTAAATGTTGATTCCATCTGTAACATTAATAAACAATACTTTCTCTACACATGGTGTTATTTTGCGCATTATTATTATTGTTACTATTATTATTAATCGCAGGCAAATCCAGCGAAATGGAATGAATGCATGCACTATTACCACCCTGCGGTGGTCCCACAAACCATAAGTGCTTAAAATATAAAGATAGACCATTAAACGTCGATCAGGATAGTGAGCTGGAGTCACAGGCATAACTGCCTCTTCCAGAAGGTCAACTGTGACTAAATGTGAGATAGTTTGACAAAAGCGAGTTTAGTTAGTATGTGAGCCCAAGCACAACCTCAGCAAAGCCCAAAAACTCAACCAGAAAAATATAGAGGGAATAGCAATCACACAAGTCAAATCATTCACAAAGGAATTCACACACACTACAAATTCCCCCACCCACAAAATCACATACAGCGTTATCAGCTGCTCTTGTGCCCCCCTAAACGTGCCGCCCGGGACGGACCCCTCTGCCCTCCCACCCCCACGCTTCGCTACTTCTCACATAGAGGGCACATGATTACAACTCAGATGATGTTCATTGGGACAGGCGGTCCGATCGAGATGTGACTGATCGGTGGGATTCTCTTCCCAGTGAAACATTGTCCACTTTCGTCGCAGTCAAGCCGGTTATAACTGGTTTTGATTTGACGAAGCATCGCCCACGCATCTGATAGATAAGGACGTCCACAGCAGCGTGAAGTAATGTTGCTGGTCCAACTATCTCAATCTTGGTGGCGGTAAAAACGATTTATACACAAAAATTAATAACCGATAAGATTGAGGTGCTCATGAATCAGTGTTGGACTCCGTGGTCCAACACTGCAGAGCCGTGGGAGGTCTGTGGTTGGAAACCCGGCGAAGAAGAATTTTTTGGGCAAATTATATATTCCAACAGCTCCTGTCTACCCAGCAGTAAATGATGGTACCATATATCAGTCATATGTTGTGCCAAGCATTCTGGGGAGGTGGCCCTCTCTAATACGTCTTCCGTCCTTGTGCAGTGGCGGCGTCAAGGGGTGGGTTGGGGGAGGGGGTATCCAGCACAGCTCCCCCCCCCAAATATGCCAAGCCCTCCTAAGCTCCCCCAAAAATCATAATCATGGTCATTACAATTTCTTACCACTGTAAATGAAGTCCTGTAATTTTGGTTCAAGTTCGAGGACTGAATCAGTATGCCCCAGTCCCTTATTATAATATCATGTAATCAGCGTTCGAGTGTAGCTCTTCATGTTTCGCCAAGCCCCCTCAACTTTTTCCTTAGCCCCCACAACTTTTTCCTTAGCTCCCCCCCCCCTCAGCCTATATATCCAACGACGAATTGGTTGGGAGATGGATAAGAAATTATACCCCCGTTAATTTTGAGTTCAGTTCATTGGGAATATTGTCATCAAAATCAGCATAGCCAAAAAAGTAATAATACACTACAAGTGTGTGTGTGTGTGTGTGTGTGTGTGTGTGTGTGTGTGTGTGTGTGTGTGTGTGTGTGTGTGTGTGTGTGTGTGTGTGTAATTATATGCAATATATTTTTCATTGAGATGTGTGGTGTAATTGACTGCGTATAAGATAGTTGAGGATCCATACAATTGACCAACCGAGCCACTCTGCACATCAAACTCTGGTCTTAACTCTGCACATCAACCTCTGGTCGGAAATGAATCGCCGCAGGCAATATATCAGCATCAGTTCCACTGCTACGTGCAGCCACTAGAGGGGTATGATCCTGCACAGACAGATAATGAGCAAGTGCTTTACTGTTACGTGCAAAATCTGGAGGATTATGTTCCGCCCAACACAAGTTTTTAACCTCCAATGGCACAAGAACAACCGCTGGGGACCTTTCAGTCTGCTCAGACAAATGTTCAACAACAGCTCACCTACTATGTATATCCTCTGACTAGTTATATATTGCCGTTATATATATATAGTTATATATGAGGCTAATTACCAGCAGGTGACTGTATATTACGTGCTGCCTCTGGAAGTGTATGAACCGCCACATACCAGCGACGAACAACAATCAAGCCACTTCCAGCAAAATGCGAGTGGTTATGAAATACCACTGGCGAACAATCAACATCAATCCACCAACTTCCAACAACCCGAGCCGAGCCAAGCTCCGTCTCATGAAAACTACCAGGAATTATACTGTTATGTCCATCCTCTACAGGGTTATAACCAGCCGCAGTCCAATGAACAGATCAACATGTTTCAGCAGCCTGTATCCAGTTATGAGCCGGCACAGGCAAACAATCAAGAACAGTTGAACCAGCTCAAACAGCAGCTAGCTAATTCTGGTACAGGCATGTGACCAACATCAGTCACGTGCAACACTGACGTACCACCAGCCGTCATCTACCCGTGTTACCGCCAAAACCGTGAACATTCGTCTGGTTCAGCAGAGTTTGATTTAATGCGCCAGTTGTAGCAAACTGAGTCGAACAATCAACCGAGAATAAATCACGACAATGAGCGTATTGTAACACGGTGTTGAGAAAGTATTGACGTCTAAATGTTGATTCCATCTGTAACATTAATAAACAATACTTTCTCTACTCATGGTGTTATTTTCCGCATAATTATTAACCGGTAATTTATTTGCACTGCACTGATTGCAAATTTTCTAAATGTCTGTTTGTACCCTATCTCCTCCTAAACCACTAAACCGATTCTAATGAAAATTGGTCCCTAGGGGTAAAATGGATGCAAGAAGGTCATAGGCTAGGTTTTGTTGACCTCCGAGGTCATTTTTAAGGTCAAAGAGGTCATTTGTGTCTGTTTACCCTATATCCTCCTAAACCACTGGACCGATTTTGATGAAACTTGGCCCTAGGGATAAAATGGATGCAAGAAGATCATAGCTAGAAAGTCAGGCTAGGTTTTGTTGACCTCCAAGGTCATTTTCAAGGTCATTGAGGTCATTTGTATCTGTTTGAGGACTTTATTTGCTTGTTTGTCGATGGATTTTTCGTCGTTCTCGTTTTTCGCCTAACGCTGCCGCCGCCTGTTTTTGTTTTGTCGGCGGCAGCTCGCATCTCGCATTCACAACAATCTTCAAAAGAAATATTCGAAGAAGGAAGAACCAGAAGAAATTAAAAAGAGAAAGTCATCTCCCCCCGCCGGCCTCATCCCGCGGATTCGGCCTCATTCCGCAGATTTAGCCTCATGCCGCGGATTCGGCCTCATCCCGATCGTGATCGACAAGGGCGAGAAGGCCAGTGATTCGGATTCAGCCTCAACCCTCAGTCCCGTTGGAGCCGTCAACGACCAAGTGAGTATCGAATAACTTTCGTTCATTCAACAGAGGAAATAATATTCTCAACCATTTTCCAGGAATCTCGCATGACCTCCGCGACCTGACCTCATCTTGCAGACGACGACGAAGAGAAGGCCCTACAACTGATCCTTCATCATGCCCAAGAAGGGGAAATAATCTCTTGGCAGGACATTGGCCAAGACCCACTCAGCAAAACAAAGGAGGAAGGATCTGCAGTAAAAGCAACTCGAGTGGGGAAAGAATGCGGACTCAAACCGCGCAAGGCGCCAAGACAAAGACAAGGCTAAAGAAGAAAGATAAAGGGACAGGATTACAAAGAACCAGAGGCGCCACAATGTAAAGAAGATGCCCAGCCATTGGCTTCTAGAGGTGCTGAAAAGTCAGGTTGCAATGCAACAAAGACACCTCAATTCAAGCCTGCGAGCCCAGGAGCAGGAAAAGGATCACATTGCCAAGGCCAACAAGCGCCAAAATGAGCACGAGGGAACCTCCAAGAGGCGACGCCGAACAGATGAGAGCCTCCTCGGTGAGGATCTCGAGCAGCTCCTCAACCTCAACGACAACGAGGATCCTGCAGAGACCCTCCTCCGTCTCCACACTACGTATCTGGAGCAGCTCAGCAGGGACGACTTCAGCTTCAACCAGTTCGACAACAATCCCCTGATAGAGGCCGGCGAGGAGATGTTCAGCAAGCTGGAGGCCATCGAGTGGGAGCGCTGCAGCAACTGCCAGGAGGAGTTCATTGGCCTGGAGATCAACAAGAATGGGCTCTGCAGCAGCTGCCGTGGAGAGAGAGTCAATATTTTTGCAGCCAAGAACGACCTGACTCCGTCAACAGCGCCAGAGGTCCTCATACGACTGAGTCCGGTCGAAAAAAGCTGCATCTCTATCATATGCCATTCAATCGCAGTCTACAAGAAGGGGCACAGGACGGCAACCAAGGAGCATGTCGTCAGCTTCTTCCAGGACATCAAAGAGCTTGCCACATCGCTTCCTCGCATCCCATCAGAGCTCCCCATCGTCGTGCTGAAGAACCCTAAGGACCCAAACATCGACAAGGCCTTCTACGTCTCCAGGAGGAACCTGCTCGAGCCTCTCCTCTTCCTCAAGGCCCACATCGAGGACTACAGCGACATGTAGATCTCTGAAGAAAACCTCAACCAGTACCCGGAGGACGGCGACAAGATCTAGAATGTTCCTGAGGTCGATCCAGAGGTCCTCAACATGACTACGGAAGGAGCCACCGCTGCAAACCAGGAGATGGCGAGGGAGGAGTTGTCGACGGTCATGGTCCCTCTACCTGGGAACACGCTGGTGGAGAAGATGCAGAATGCCCTCTGCCAGGAAAAGCCACAGAAGGAGGTACCACTTCTCAAGTGGCCGGAGAAGGCGAAGAAGCCTGCCTCGGAGTTAATCACCGGTTACTTCAGCAAGGCCTTCCCAGACCTCTTCCCGGACGGGAGAGGGGATATCACCAAGGCCAGAGAGTACATGAACCCGTCGCAGAAGGACTACTTCAAGCATCTCCTGAGGACCAACCGTGCCTTCGCCAAGCATCACTGCTTCCTCTTCGTGGCCACAAACATGCTGCGACCGCACCAGGCCCTGACACTTGGAAACGTGTTCGCCCGGAATTAAATCGATGGCCTCGTGTTCGCCGATCTCCGGAAGTTCATCAACGAGGGAGACAAGAAGGTCCTGAACAAGCTCCTCCACTTCGGAAGCCCAATCCAGGGAAAGAAGCAGTACATGAGGTTACAGTCGGACATGGCCGTCTCCTTCCACAAGTTCATCATGATCCACAGCGAGGACACCAAGATGTTCAACTTCTTCCAGACATTCTCCGCAGCCGATCTCCATTGGGATGATCTCCACAGGCTCCACTGGCTCCACTCCTCCCTGGCTCGGAGAAGTACCTCAATAAGAAGGTCGTCACTCCGACGGTCTATGCCGGACTGACGGAGGAGGAGAAGCAGGGCTGCATCACCAGCTCAGAGGACCACCTGCTCCGGATCAAGGCCATCAACGACAACGCCGACCTCGTGGACTACTACTTCTACCTCAGGGTCAAGATGATGATCGACTTCGTTCTGCCCAAGATGGGAGCCGATAACTACATTGTTCGCTATGATGTGCAGGCAAGAGGAATGATCCACGCCCACATCCTCCTCGTCATGAAGAACGGGCCCTCTCATGACGACCTTGAGAATGCGAACAAGGCAGTGACTGGCAAGGAGGGCCACAAAGACAAGGACAGGGCCATCATGGAAGCAAGGGAGAAGATCAAGAGGCACAACTGTGGGCATCTCGGCATCTTTGTAGTCCATCCGAACCCTGACCATACTACCTGGCCCGAGTAGGACGTCCACAAGCCCCAAGTGAACGTCCTACGGCAGAAGCTCAACAATCTTCAGGAAGCCTACGAGTACAAGCACTGCCGCGAGCTCCTGATCAACAGGGTCATGGTCCACCAGTGCAGGCTCTGCTACTGCAGGGACGAGAAGAACATCAACAAACGGATCAAGCTGTGCCGCTTCAAGTTCCCTATGCGGTTGCTTGGGCTCAAGGATGTCCAGGACGAGGAGATGCAGCTTCGGTTGAGAGCCAGACGCATCGAGGGAGAGGCAGACGAGGGAGGAGAATTCGTCAAGGGTCTGCTGTTGTACCTCAGGAACCATCCCATATTGTCCACCACATTCCGGAGCTGCTGGTCATCTGGAGAGCGAACATCGAGGAGAGGGGCGTCACCTCCTACAAGCAGGCCACCGAGTACCTCCTCAAGTATATGATGAAGAACGAGCCCGACTCCAAGCCCTTCAGTGCCATCTGTGTAGCCGTCATCGAAGACTCAGACGAAGGAGACTCCACCAGGAAGTAGGGCTGGGCAAGAACCGGTCCCGGAACCGGCTCTGACGATTCTGCTACATGGGTATTGGAACCGGGTCCGAGACTCGGAACCGGTTCTGGAACCGAGTCCACACGGATCCGAGTTCACACGGTTCCGATTCTCGGACCCGGGTCCACAGGGATCAGAGTCCAGACGGTTCCGATTCTCGGACCCGGGTCCAAACGGATCCGAGTCCACAAGGTTCCGATTCTCGGACCCGGATCCACACGGATCTTAGTATCAGGACTGACAGGAAAATGTATGCGCATTGCGCACACACTACATGAATACTACGGCGCGTTTTAGAATTAACGCTAATATGAAATTGCAGTGAATGCAGTTTTTCACGTGTATTTAATATATGTGTATTATATTGTCTTCTTTTTTTCTGAAATACATGTACATATTTTTGTAAGTAAGTGTGTGCGCGCAGTCATATTACACGAGGCATAATACAAAATTAAATACACATTAATTTTTACGCTTATTTAATTAAATATATTATTAATATATAATTTTTTGGCGTATGATTGTCCGAATTTGATTAAATAACCGCATTGTCAGCTAATTTTAGCGAAAAAGTACCGCATGAATGTTGACACAACATTTTTCTAAATCTGCGTGAAAATTGCATCCTTTCCATGGTGACTTCAATTACAATTCAACAATCAAACAAACAAAACAAACAAACAACAATAATTTTAAAATCAAAGGCATGCAATTAAACGCTACACGATCGCAATTATACGACAAAATGGATGTTTCAACTTGACATACGGGAAAGGTTTTCTCATTTAATCCAATAAAATCTACATTTTCGGAATCAGCATGTAAAAATGTATCTACCGCAACTTGGTACTAGTTAAACTTTTGGAAGAGTAAATAATCCACCCATTCTAATGCACACAAGCATACATGACTAAAGATGTGATCACGGCACATCGATCACATTTGACGTGTCGCCCACAAAGAATGTAAAAACCCTTACAGGTGTGAACCAGGCGAGAAAGATGCCCCTTAAGTTTGTTTGTATGGAACGAAATGTGCGTGAAAATCCTGAATGGAAGTCAGACAGTGTGAACATTGATGAATCTGGTCATATTTGTGCGGAAACCGTGTTTTGGTTCAAGTTCGAGGACTGAATCAGTGTGCCCCAGTCCCTTATTATAATATCATGTAGTCAGGGTTCGAGTGTAGTTCTTCATATTTCGCCAAGCCCCCTCAACTTTTCCTTAGCCCCCATAACATTTTCCATAGCCCCCCCCCCCTCAGCCTATATATCCAACGACAAATTGGTGGGGAGATGGATTGTAGGCGCCATTCGTTCCATGTAAATATTAATGTGTTATATTCTTGTATTTAGGCGCACACTTTTATTATATACTAGCATTAAAACCCGCCCGTCGTGCGGAAAAATTCATAAAAATATTGCAAATTAAAAAATTTATATGGCAAAGTCATAAAAACCTAAATCAATCGAAAAGTCTAAATTTCATTATTTTTTATTTTATTTGGACAAAATATTTTCCCTCAGCCCGCCTCATATTTAGACCCGCCCGACGTGCGGAATAATTCAGAACTCAAACACGATCCGTTCTGGACCTTGAAGTCAAATCCGTTAGTTTTGTATATGAACTCGTTTTACACGGTGAAATTAAACGTTCTATTGTCTACAGTTGATGCCCCCGGGACAATATTATCTCATAAACATGATCCATCGCTTCGTTTACGTTTCAAGGCCCTGATCTATACCATTGAGCCCGCGCAGTTAGGTCACCTCATATTCAAGCATACACGCACACAGACAGACAGATAATTTCTTCTATATTTATATATATATATATATATATATATATATATATATATATATATATATATAGATTTGAGCCCGCCCGTCGTGCGGAACAATTCATAAAGTAAAATTCATATTCAATCCATAAAATAAACTGAATACAAATAAAAAAGCAAAAAATTTAACCTGTATATACGTTCACCAATAAAAAACTCAAAATGTCAATATTTTAAATTTAAATTTGACAAAATATTATCCATCAATCCGCCTCATATTTGAGCCTGCCCGTCGTGCGGAATAATTCAGAACAAAAACACAACAAACAATGGAAATTCTAGCATATAAACCGGCCCGTCGTGCGAAACAATTTATACCATTAAATTTTTATTCAATTTATAAGAGAAAATAAATATGAATTAATAAAGAAAAGAGTAAACCCATAAAAAGTCTAAATTTCTATATTTTTATATTATTTTGACAAAATAGTTTGCCTAAACCGCCTCATATTTAAACCTGCCCGTCGTGCTGAATGATTCAGAACTCAGACACAAAACAATGAAAAATGACTAATTTTTTTATCATACTGTTTTCAAAATATATTTATAACTCAACATCACCATCTATCATTAAAACCCGCCCGTTGAGCAGAACAATAAATAAAGTATAATGAATATTGAATTAATAAAAAACGATTAGAAATTAAAAAAGAAAAAGTAAACCCCTAAAAATTCTTAAACAATAGAAAAGTCTAAATATGAATGTTTTTATTTTAGATGTGACAAAATATTTTCCCTCGAACAGCCTCGTATTTAAACCCGCCCGTCGTGCGGGACTATAAATAAAATATAATGAATCAAAAAGCAAAAAGCTGATCCAATAGAAAAATACATATTTGTAAATTCTTGTTTTAATTATTGACGAAGTTTTTTCCCTCAACACTGCTCAAATTCACACCCGTCCTTCATGTGTAGTAATTCAGAAGTGTAACACTATCAAAACTATGAAACCTGCTGTCATCTCTATAATTCCAGATTTATGCGTCCGCTAAAACAGCATATTCATATAGTTGGCAATGTATGATATTACAACCCATATCCTTATGCAACTTAAGCTTATGCAACTTGAAATTAAGCCAATTAAATTATACAGTAAAATTCAGTAGTTAACTTTGTTCCCAGTAGTATTTACTACTGTAGTTTTGTTCCCAGTAATATTGAGGACAATAAAGCCTTTCTATTCAGTATAGTGTAGCATTAATTAAACTGCACCCAATAAAACCACACCATCCATGCTTGGAGCTAATATGATGCATTCTTAATTGTGATTGGGCTTCAGTGAAATTTAATCGGTGTATATTCCTGTGTAATCGCAAGTGCTCATAATAGCTGTCAATTTGGTAATATGTGCTTTTGAATTTACACCGCCGTAACTTCCTTCAGATACACTTTGGAAAATTACAAATTATACCGTATTGTAGAAAACAAGATTTCTAGCACGATGGTATAATTTATTTTTATGTGTAACAAATAGTTACTGAGAAATACGTAAAAAATGAATAAATTTTAGTCGCCCGGTGTTCAAGTGCAATTTTGGATGAATTTGAGAATTTTGCCAATTTTACACGTTTTTTGTATCATTTGTGTGTATAAATTATAGCTTATCTTGTATAACACAAAATTATCTACACAGTAGTATATTCCTGTGTAATCGCAAGTGCGCATAATAGCTGTCAAATTGGCAATATGTCCTTTTGAATTTACACCGCCGTAACTTCCTTCAGATACACTTTGGAAAATTACATATTATACCGTATGTAGAAAACAAGATTTCTAGCACGATGGTATAATTTATTTTTATGTTTAACAAATAGTTACTGAGAAATAGTAGAAAAATTAATTAATTTTAGTCGCCCGGTGTTCAAGTGAAATTTTGGATGTATTTGAGAATTTTGCCAATTTTACACGTTTTTTTGTATCATTTGTGGGTATAAATTATAGCTTATCTTGTAGAACACAAAATTATCTACACAGTAGTATATTCCTGTGTAATCGCAAGTGCGTATAATAGCTGTCAAATTGGCAATATGTCTTTTTCAATTTACACCGCCGTAACTTCCTTTAGGTACACTTTGGAAAATTAAATATTATACCGTATTGTAGAAAACAAGATTTCTAGCACGATGGTATAATTTATTTTTATGTATAACAAATAGTTACTGAGAAATACTAGAAAAATGAATTAATTTTAGTCACCCGGTGTTCAAGTGTAATTTTGGATGTATTTGAGAATTTTGCTAATTTTACACGTTTTTTGTATAATTTGTGGGTATAAATTAGAATATTTCTTGTAGAACACAAAATTATCTACACAATAGTATAATTTTTATAGCTGTAACTCTGCTGGTTTATGAAGAATAGATAGGGGAATATTGACCAAAATATTCGCGTTTTTCAGTGCTAATTTTGCATTTTTGACTTTGTCATTTTGACTTCACACCGCCGTGACTTTTTTTAATACACTCTGGAAAATTAAAAATTATACCGTGATGTAGAAAGCAAAATTCCCAGCATGATGGTATTATTTATTTAGATGTGTGATAATTAGTTTTTGAGAAATAGAGAAAAAAGTATAGAAAATCGGACGCGTGGAGTTTAAAAAATATTTTGAATGTTGATTGAACTTTTTTCCCTTTTACATGTTTTATATTTAATTTTTGGGTTTAAATTTTAATGCGTTGAATAGAACATAAAATTGTCTACACAGTGGTATAATTTGTATAGTTGTACCATTGTTGGTTTAGGAGTAGTAGTCTTCAGAAAATTGACCAAAATTTTCGCATTTTTTAGGGTTCATTTTGTCTTTTCACCGCAATAACTTTTTTTGGTTTTATTTTTAAAATTAAAAATTTAACCTACAGTGTAGACAAGAACATTTCCAACATGATGGTATAAATTTTGAGCGGGTACGCCAAGTGATGCCCGAGTAGCAGCTCATAGAAAATGAACCAAGGAGGGTGGGACAAACACACACACACACACACACACACACACACACACACACAGAGGATCTCTTTTATATATATAGACTAGCATTAAAACCCGCCCGTTGTGCGGAAGAATTCATAAAAATATTGCAAATTAAAAATAAATAAGGCAAACTCATAAAAACCTTAATCAATTAAAAAGTCTAAATTTCATTATTTTTAATTTACATTTTGACAAAATATTTTCACTCAGCCCGCCTCATATTTAAACCCGGCCGACGTGCGGAATAATTCAGAACTCGAACACCATCCGTTCTGGTTCTTGAAGTCAAATCCATTAGTTTTGTATATGAATTCATTCTACACGGTGAAATTGAACGTTTTATTGCTGCCCGCGGGACATTTTTATTTCATAAAAATGAGCCATCGCTTCGTTTGCGTTTGAAGCCCCTGATCATTGAACCAGCGAACCATGAACCAGCGCAATTATGTCACCTCATATTCAAGCATACATACACAGACAGACAGATAATTTCTTCTTTATGTATATATATAGCATTAAAACCGCATTAAAACCCGCCCGTTGTGCGGAACAATTCATAAAAATATTGCAAATTAAAAATAAATAAGGCAAACTCATGAAGACCTTAATCAATTAAAAAGTCTAAATTTCATTATTTTTAATTTTATTTTGACAAAATATTTTCACTCAACCCGCCTCATATTTAAACCCGCCCGACGTGAGGAAAAATTCAAAACTCGAACACCATCCGTTCTGGTTCTTGAAGTCAAATCCATTAGTTTTGTATATGAATTCATTGTATACGGTGAAATTGAACGTTTTATTGCTGCCCGCGGGACATTTTTATTTCATAAAAATGAGCCATCGCTTCGTTTGCGTTTGAAGCCCCTGATAATTGAACCAGCGAACCATGAGCCAGCGCAATTATGTCACCTCATATTCAAGCATACATACACAGACAGACAGATAATTTCTTCTTTATGTATATATATAGCATTAAAACCCGCCAGTTGTGCGGAGCAATTCATAACATGAAATTCATATTCAATTCATAAAAAATATGGAAAAATAAAAAATGAAATAGGGTACACTCATAAAAATATTAATCAATTGAAAATTATAAGTTTAATTATTTTTATTTCGACACAATATTTCCCCTCAGTCCGCCTGAGTCATTTTTAAACCCGCCCGTCGTGCTGAATAATTCAGAAATCGAACACAATCCGTTCTGCATCTTGAAGTCAAATACATTGGTTTTGTGTATGGATTAATTCTACAGGGTAAATTGAACGTTCTATTGTCTATAGTTGCTGCCCGCGGAACATTTTTATTTTTAAAAAAAAAAACCTTTTTTTAAATGAACCATTTGAAAAAATGATCTAAAAACACTTTTTTAAACCCACCCGTCGTGCGGAACAATTCATACAATAAAATTCATATAAAATCCATAAAATATAATGAATACAAATTGAAAAGCAAAAAATGTAACCTATAAATATCTTAACCAATAGAAAAGTCTAAATGTGAATATTTTTGTTCTTATTTTGACAAATATTATCCCTCAACCCGCCTGATATATAAATCTGCCCGTCGTGTGGTATAATTCAGAACACAAACACGAAACAAACAATGAAAGATGATGAAATCTTTTCATCAGACTGTTTCCAAACTATATTTATTACTTAACATCATTCCCCAATATCATTTGCTTAAGTACTATTTCACTTTTACCGCTATAATATTTATTGTTAAAATTTATATATTTTCCGCTATCATTAAAACCCAATATAACCTGAGTCAAACCTACCCAACCCAACCCAACCATTCAATCTTGACCGCTCTCAGCCTAGTCTGAGGTGATTTAACTTATTAGTTTGTGATCACAAAATATACTGATGCGATCATAATTTGTAATCAGAAGACTGAGATTATCTACCCCAGGGGTCCCAAACACGCGGCCCACCAATACTTTTCTCTCAACCCGCCAATATAGTATCGGGACCAAACTGTAAGGTAGCTAAATTCACATTTGTTGCATAATGCGATATAATTTTACACCATTATCATATTATCTCATAATTCCCGGTTAATGCTTCCACTAATGCATCATATTCATACAGTTGTTATTTTTTGGATTACATCGATAATGCAGCCCTTGATATTACAGCCGATATTATATTATGCAATCTATATTCTGCTACGTATTATTCCTAATACATATATCATCAGATCGCAAAATATATTTAAAGGTTCACATCATTCTCCAAAATCATTTGCTTAAGAGCTATTCTACTTTTATCGCTAGAATATTTACTGCTAGCAAAATATCATATACCTCGCTATCATTTAAACCCACTCTTTATAGATACATTTAATTCGCCCGTCGTGCGGAACAGTTCATAAAATATAATTAATATTCAATTCATAAAAAAATTAGTGCAAATTGAAAAAGAAAAACAAACCCACAGGAAAGTTATAGCTAATCTAAAAGTCTAAATGTGAAATTTATGTTTCAATTTAGAAAACATGTTTTTCCACAACACTATCAAAACAATGCAACCTTCTGTCATCTCTATAATTCCAGGTTAATGCTTCCGCTAAAACAGCATAAGTTGGCATTACATGATATTGCAACCCATATCCTTATGCAACTTATGCTTATGCAACTTGAAATTAAACCAATTAAATTACACAGTTAAATTCAGTAGTTTACTTTGTTCCCAATAGCATTTTACCCGCCCGTCGTGCGGAACGTTATTGAGGACAATAAAGCCTTTATATTCAGTAGAGTGTAGCATTAATTAAACTGTACGCAATAAAACCACACCATCCATGCTTGGAGATAATATGATGCATTCTTAATTGTGATTGGGCTTCAGTGAAATTTAATCGGTGTATATTCCTGTGTAATCGCAAGTGCGCATAATAGCTGTCAAATTGGCAATATGTCCTTTTGACTTTACACCGCCGTAACTTCCTTCAGATACCCTTTGGAAAATTACAAATTATACCGTATTGTAGACGAAAAGATTTCTAGAACGATGGTATAATTTATTTTTATGTGTAACAAATAGTTACTGAGAAATAGTAGAAAAATGAATTAATTTTAGTCGCCCGGTGTTCAAGTGTAATTTTGGATGTATTTGAGAATTTTGCCAATTTTACACGTTTTTTGTATCATTTGTGGGTATAAATTATAGCTTATCTTGTAGAACACAAAATTCTCTACACAGTAGTATATTCCTGTGTAATCGCAAGTGCGTAAATTGTTATTGGACTTCAGTGAAATTTAATCAGTGTATATTCATGTGTAATCGCAAGTACGCATAATAGCTGTCAAATTGGCAACATGACATTTTGACTTTACACCGGCGTAACTTCCTTCAGATACACTTTGGAAAATTAATAATTATACCGTACTGTAGGAAACGAAATTTCTAGCACGATGGTATAATTAATTTTAATGTATGACAAATAGTTCCTGAGAAATGGGTATAAAAATGAATAAATTGTAGTCACCCGGTGTTCAAGTGTAATTTTGGATGTATTTGAGAATTTTGCCAATTTTACACGTTTTTTGTATCATTTGTGGGTATAAATTACACCTTTTCTTGTAGAACACAAAATTCTCTACACAGTAGTATATTCCTGTGTAATCGCAAGTGCGCATAATAGCTGTCAAATTGGCAATATGTCCTTTTGACTTTACACCGCCGTCACTTCCTTCAGATACACTTTGGAAAATTAAGAATTATACCGCATTTAAAAAAATACAATTTCCAGCACGATGATATAATTTATTTTAATGTGTGACAAATAGTTCCTGAGAAATAGGTAGAAAAATGAATTAATTTAGGCGCCCGGTGATCAAGTGTAATTTTGGATGTATTTGACAATTTTGCCAATTTTACACATTTTTTGTATCATTTGTGGGTATAAATTATAACTTTTCTTGTAGAACACAAAATTATCTACACAATAGTATAATTTTTATAGCTGTACCATTGCTGGTTTATGAGGAATAGATAGGGGAATATTTACCAAAACATTCACGTTTTCCAGTGCTAATTTTGCATTTTTGACTTTGTCATTTTGACTTCACACCGCCGTAACTTTTTTTTATACACTTTGGAAAATTAAAAATTATACCGTGTTGTAGCAAACAAAATTCCCAGCATGATGGTATTATTTATTTAGTTGTGTGATAATTAGTTTTTGATACATAGAGAAAAAAGTATAGAAAATCGGACGCGTGGAGTATAAATATAATTTTGAATATAGATTGAAATTTTGTCATGTTTACATCTTTTATGTTCTATTTTTGGATATGAATTATAACCTATCTTGTAGAACAGAAAATTTTCTACACAGTGGTATAATCTGTTTGGCTGTACCATTTCTGGTTTATGAGGAGTAGATGGCAGAGCATTGACCACAATTTTCGCATTTTTCAGGGTTCATTTTGTCTTTTCACCGCTATAACTTTTTTTGATTTCATTTTTGAAATTTAAAATTTAATCTAAAGTGTAGACAATAAAATTTCCAACGTGATGGTATAAATTGTTAGCGGGTAGGCTGAGTGGTGGCCGAATAATAGCTGATAGAAAATGGACCAAGGAGGGTCGAACACACACACAGACACACACACACACACACACACAGAGGATCTCTTTTATATATATAGATATATACATGCTACGTTATTCGTTAAACTGTGGTATAAATTTGATGAAAAATGTTGTAGCACGTTATTCCAAACTATTGTATGCGCGAAACATGTGTAGTGTATTGAACCATGTCCTAGGGAACCACACATAATTAAAACATATTCTTGTTTTGTGTTTAAATGTTTTGTATGTATGCATAAGTGACGTTAGTATAGTTTTCGAATTGTGTACGTCCATGTTCGCTTGTTCATATGCATCAACGTGCATGTGTATTTGCTGTTCATATGTGTTGCCTATTTAGATATACTGTAATGTATTGTGCATGTGGATATACGTGTTGCGCCCCGGTCCTCTATTCATTTAGTCGCGTGCTTTGCGCAAAAGCTGTAGTAGACGAGCTGCAGTGTTTCGCGAACGACACGTTTGATTCGACTGAAATGCTCAGCTGAGTCTTGTTGAGGGGCGGAGCTAGATGATGACGTCAGTTGGAGAGCGCGTGCGGAATAACTGGGAACGAATCGGGTGGCGCGCGTGAGTGGGTGGAATTGGCGGGCAGTGGGAATTCGGAGCGTGTCGGTGTATGTGTTGTTGTGGTATCTGTAAGCGTACGTTGAGAGCGGATTGTGAGTTTTTGCTCGTTGCATTTGAGACGTCTACTTATTGGTGCTGTCGGTGAGATTGTGTTTATTTGTTTTTCTTCGTCAGCATTTGAATATTGTTGCTTCAATTTGTTCTGCCTACCGCTTTATTGGGTTCTCTCAATAAATTATTTCTGCACTGTCAACTGGGTGTATTGCTGTGTTACAAGCTATTTCGGCGCAGCAATGGCAAATGTAAAACTGAGTGATGTTTTACAGCCGTATGATGGACATGGAGATATTGTGCAATGGCTCAATAAAGTGGAATTGGTCGCGTCTCTGAAGGGGATCGATGATTTGTCTACCATTGCCCCGCTGTTTCTTGAAGGCTCAGCGTTCAGTGTGTATATGGAAATGGCAGAGGATGATAAAAAAAGATATGAATGCGATAAAGAAGGTGTTGAACGACGCTTTTGCAGTAAATAGTTTTGTTGCGTACGAAAAGTTTATATCGTGCAAGTGGAACAAGGGAGTTTCAGTCGATGTGTATCTGTCTGAATTACGCAAACTTGCCAAGCTCGCTGGAGTTGAGAGTGAAGAGTTACTAAAGAAGGCGTTTGTAGTGGGATTACCGAATGAAGTATCGAAAGAAATCAGAGCCCTCACTAAAGTCGACTCACTGGATTTGCCCACTATTTTGCAACGAGTGAGAGCGCTCGTTGCCGAGGGAAGTGATGTGTGTATGGTTTCATCAGAGGGACGGCGTTCAGTGCGACCACAATTTCGCGAAAATAAAGCCAAAGGAATCTCTTGTTTTAACTGTGGCGGCTCTCACATAGCCCGTTTTTGCAATGTGCCCAGAAATGTGACATGCTGGAACTGTGGTAAAAATGGCCACATATCACGATTTTGTCGCGAGCAGGGAAACGGAAGCGGGAGAACGTCTGCGCCGGAAGTTCTCCCGTCGGAACAATGACGGCGCTGCCGATAATCGACGTTGAAGTGAACGGATTTTGCGTGCGTGGCCTGATTGACACAGGCTGTACGAAAACGATTGTGTTGTGTAGATTTTGTGATCAATGTGCAGGGTGTTGTTCTGTGTTAGCAGTTGACGGAAGCCGAGTAGATTGTTTGGGCTATGCTGATGTTGATCTGAAAGTCGGTGGTATTTCTTCTCGCGTCAATTGTATTGTTGCATCGAAGTTGTTTGACGGACTGTCGGTTATTCTCGGTGTCGATGTGATAAATGCACTTGGAGGGGTGATTATCAAGCCCGGTGGTGTGGAGTTTCTAAGTACAGCGAAAAGTTTGAATGAGACCGTTTCCAGGGTGGATCATACGTGCGCTATCGCGGACTCGACGCTGCCACGTACAGATGAATACAGGTGTCAAAGGCAGAGACCGTGTACGGCCGAAATCAATGATACAGATTTTTGTGCCGTGTTCGATGGGGATGTATGGACGGTATCGTGGAAATGGAAAGAATACCCGCCAGTCCTTAGGAACACGGTGGATCAATACGACAAAAAATTATCTCCAGAGAGTTCAAAAATGTTCGAGTCAGCTATCGAGGAATGGATAGAGAGCGGCTGGTTACGACCTTGGTACGGAGATGCGGGAGGTACGTTACCTCTTCTCCCCGTTGAGCAACTTAACAAAAACAAAGTCCGCCCAGTTTTGGACTACCGAGAATTAAATGAATATGTTCAAAATCACCCGGGACATGACGTGAGCGTATGTGATGAGACGATAAGAATCTGGCGGAGACGTCGAGGGCCACAGAAGCTAGTCGACCTAAAATCTGCTTATTTACAAATTCGAGTGGATAAGCGATTGTGGAGTTTTCAGCTGGTGAGATACAAGAACAAATTATATTGTCTCACTCGGCTGGGCTTCGGACTCTCTTCTGCTCCCAGGATAATGACAAAGATTGTGAGATGGGTGTTGCAGCGTGATGATACGATATGCCGAGCTACCGATAGCTATATCGATGACATCATTGTCGATGAAAGTATAATATCTGCGGATAAGGTGGTGGAACATTTGAGAACATTTGGTTTAGTTGCAAAAACACCTGAAACCATCGACGGTGGTCGCGTGCTTGGGCTAACTTTGAGTCACGGAAGCGACGGGGGGTTGAATTTTAGTCGAGGAAACGATCTACCGGGTGTTTCTATGGAGGATGGCGTTACAAAAAGGGATTTATTTTCGATATGTGGCAAGCTCACAGGACACTATCCAATTGGCGGATGGTTAAGGATTGCGTGTAGCTTTGTTAAAAGGATGTGTGACGTGCCTCGATGGGATGACGCTGTTGATGAAAGAACTCTCAGTGTATTGGTGGATATTGTTCAACGTGTGCGTGCTGCTGATCCCGTTAAAGGACGCTGGTCGGTCTCAGGTACGAAGAAGTGCAAGGTTTGGTGTGACGCCAGTTCCATAGGGTTGGGCGTTGCTGTTGAAATTGAAGAGCACATCGTCGAGGATGCAGCTTGGCTGCGTAAAAAATCTGATAAGCTTCACATAAACGTTGCTGAACTGGATGCGGTTGAAGGAGTGAATCTCGCTCTCAAGTGGGGAGTGCGTGAAATACTAATATTGACCGATTCAGCTACAGTAGTTTGGTGGTTGCGAAGTGTGATAAATGACAGACGAGTCCGCGGTGGTGGGACAGCCGAGTTGCTGGTTAAACGGAGACTCTCAGTGATCAAGCACCTTGTTGAGGAATATGAGTTGGAGCTCTCAGTTGACTTCATTAGATCAGAACAGAATAAAGCCGATAGTCTCACCAGGGTGGCGGATAACTGGTTGAAAGTTGCTGATGCTCAGCCTGAGGAAGTATGTGGAGTTTCGATCGGCGAAATACATGGACAGCACCACTTCGGTGTGGATAGGACTCTGGGATTAGCACGTATGGTCGACTCGACAATCAGTCGCAGTGAAGTTGAGGAGTGTGTTCGATGCTGCATAAAATGCCGAAGTGTGGATCCAGCTCCGGTCAGTCATGAAGAGGGCTCCGTGGCAGTGAGCACGAACTGGACTAGGGTGGCGGTAGACACTACACATTATGGCGGTAAATGCTACATGACACTAATAGACTGCGGTCCATCCCGTTTTGCTATTTGGAAGGAAGTACGTTCGGAAAATGCGACGGAAATTGTCAAGATACTCGATGAAGTATTCAGAGAACGTGGACCTGTCAGTGAATTGCTCTCGGATAATGGCTCAGGGTTTAGATCTTATCCAGTCGCAGCTCTATGTCGGCAATGGAATGTGGTTCAGTTATTCCGATGTGCCTACCGGCCGGAGGGTAATGGTATTATAGAGCGACAGCACAGAACGATTAAACGCATGACACAACGTAGCAGTTCCTGCCCTCTACGTATGGTTTTCTGGTACAATCTCGCTCCGCGGAAGGGGATACATGAATCGTCAGCTCCCAGTCGAGAGCTATTCTCATATAAATGGCGGCATCCTTCTGTAAAGGTTATACAGTCAACACCAACGGCCGATCGGACGGAGTATTCAGTAGGAGACGACGTGTTGGTCAAACCTCCGGACGCTAAATGTACATCGACGTGGAGACGAGGTCGAGTAACGAAAGTAAGCTCGGCAAATAACATTGAAGTCAATGGTGTTCCGAGACATCCTCTGGACATACGAAGGTTGTTCAGAGAAAGCTTGGACGAAACTTCCGAGGAAACATCCGACGACGGTGAGGAACCTGATGAGCAGCACACAAGTGGGTCGGCTACACGTAGAACGTCGTCGAGATCGAGAAGACCTCCGAAGTGGCTGGAGGATTACGTTACGTGGGAGATAGGCTAGTGATGACAGGTCATCATGGAGGGGTGTAGTAGACGAGCTGCAGTGTTTCGCGAACGACACGTTTGATTCGACTGAAATGCTCAGCTGAGTCTTGTTGAGGGGCGGAGCTAGATGATGACGTCAGTTGGAGAGCGCGTGCGGAATAACTGGGAACGAATCGGGTGGCGCGCGTGAGTGGGTGGAATTGGCGGGCAGTGGGAATTCGGAGCGTGTCGGTGTATGTGTTGTTGTGGTATCTGTAAGCGTACGTTGAGAGCGGATTGTGAGTTTGTGCTCGTTGCATTTGAGACGTCTACTTATTGGTGCTGTCGGTGAGATTGTGTTTATGTGTTTTTCTTCGTCAGCATTTGAATATTGTTGCTTCAATTTGTTCTGCCTACCGCTTTATTGGGTTCTCTCAATAAATTATTTCTGCACTGTCAACTGGGTGTATTGCTGTGTTACAAAAACACAACCGTTTAGATCAATATCACCTCGAGTTTATGTGGTTGTCGGACACACTTCCGGCGCGCTCCGACAACGGCATGAATCATCGGGCTATATAAGGGGGCGCAGAATGCTGAGTGAAATCATTGTTCCTGCGCACTCGACACTCTCTCCAGCAACACTGCAAGCACATCTACAGCTGCTCCTCTGCAATACTCGCCTTGTGTTTAATGTTATATCGCCGTGCTGTTTTGCAAGTCTACGCTGTACTTGCTAATACACTGGAAAAACCCAGCTGCTTTTTCTGCACTGTAACATACCCATAGCATCTCTTCACGCCTTTTTAAAGGCGCACTCGCTTAGTGATTACACCTCATATGCGCCTTTATAAAGGCCAATATCGTCAACGAATTCCGCAATTTTACGCCTTGCTAAAGGCGACTAATTAGTGAATTCTTGCGCAATCGTGGTGGCCGTGTGCAACACTCCGTGCAGCTGGTTTTTCACGCCGGTTGCCATGGCTACCAACAGGATAAATAATTATACCCCCGTTAATTTTGAGTTCAGCTCATTGGGAATATTACCATCAAAATCGGCATAGCCAAAAAAGTAACAATACACTACAAGTGTGTGTGTGTGTGTGTGTGTGTGTGTGTGTGTGTGTGTGTGTGTGTGTGTGTGTGTGTGCACTTATATGCAATATACTTTTCATTGAGATGCGTGTTGAAATTGACCGCGTATAAGATAGTTGAGGATCCATACAATTGACCAATCGAGCCAACTTAGAACACTAATGCATTATGGCTACCATACACCCGAAACTCGACAAAAATCTATTTTTAAATCAAAAATATATTCTCTATTTTTCTACCTGTTTGTCAATATTATATCATTTATGTTTCTACTTCCTATTTTCCTTTCAATTTTTCTCATTTATGTGTGTGTGTGTGTGTGTGTGTGTGTATGTGTTTCCTTTAGTGGCGGCGCCAAAGGCGAGCTTGGAAGGGCTGAAATTATCCTAAAATGTGCCAAGTTCCTCCGAACAAGCCAATAATACTTATTATAAACATTTCTAGTGTAGTTCCTCGTGTTTGGTCAAGTACCCGCATCTTTTTCCTTTGGAACTTTCTCAACTCCCCACCGGAAAAATCCTGGCATCGCCACTGCAAGCCTACCCCCTTGGTTCCGCCCCTGGTACTGCAGATTAATTTCGCTGATTTAATGTATCCACATGAATATCTACACTTATATTATTTGCAGAAAATGGAGTACCAATATAGCATATTGCACGTATAAATCCACCATAAAATACATTCAAGTTCAGAACAAGCATTTAAAACATAAATTATCAATATATTCCTAGGCGACCTTTAGACACGATATCACGTTATATTTGTATGTTTTATCCGAGCGCTAGGTCAATGAACTTTCTACAATCAATTGTATCGTGGATTTGACTGAAGTGACAGCTTTGTTGTTTCATCACAAGTCTTGTTGCATCTTTCAACGCCAACTATCGCCATGGACTTCTACGCGCCTCCGATGTACACGCTGCCAATGGTAGACTGCTACCTGCCAATGGCAAGCAACCAATCACCATCGTACTATTATGTACAGCCTCTGGCAAGCTATGTATTGCCAGAGGCCAACTACTGGCAAGTAAGTGAATACTTGGTCCAGCCTCTGGTGGAATATACTCCACCACAGGCAAGTTACGAGCAGTACTACTGCTATCAACATCCGTCAACAACAACTGATACGTACATCTATCAACAACAACAACATCCAAACTATCAACAACAACAACAACCAAACTATCAACAACAACAACAACAACCGAACTATCAGCAACAACAACAACAACAACAACAACCAAACTATCAACAACAACAAGAACAACCAAACCATCAACAACAAAAACAACCAAATTATCAACAACAACAACCAAACTTTCAACAACAACAACAACCAAACCATCAACAAAAACAACAACCAAACTATCAACAACAACAACAACCAAACTATCAACAACAACAATCACCATCGTACTATTATGTAAAGCCTCTGGCAAGCTATGTATTGCCAGAGGCAAACTACTGGCAAGTAAATGAATACTTGGTCCAGCCTCTGGTGGAATATACTCCGCCACAGGCAAGTTACGAGCAGTACTACTGCTACGAACATCCGTCAACAGCAACTGATACGTACATCTATCAACAACAACAACAACCAAGCTATCAACAACAACAACCAAACTATCAACAACAACAACAACAACCAAACTATCAACAACAACAACCAAACTATCAACAACAACAACAACCAGACTATCAACAACAACAACAACCAAACTATCAACAACAACAACAACAACAACCAAACTATCAACAACAACAACAACCAAACCTTCAACAACAACAACCAAACTATCAACAAGAACAACAACCAAACTATCAACAACAACAACTAAACTATCAACAACAACAACAACCAAACCATCAACAACAACAACCAAACTATCAACAACAACAACAACAACCAAACTATCAACAACAACAACCAAAATTTCAACAACAACAACAGCCAAGCCATCAACAACAACAACAACCAAACTATCAACAACAACAACCAAACTATCAACAAGAACAACAACCAAACTATCAACAACAGCAACCAAACTATCAACAACAACAACAACCAAACTATCAACAACAACAACAACCAAACTATCAACAACAACAACAACCAAACTATCAACAACAACAACAACAACCAAACCATCAACAACAACAACAACAACCAAACTATCAACAACAACAACAACCAAGCTATCAACAACAACAACAACTAAACTATCAACAACAACAACCAAACTATCAACAACAACAACAATCACCATCGTACTATTATGTACAGCCTCTGGCAAGCTATGTATTGCCAGAGGCAAGCTACTGGCAAGTAACTGAATAATTGGTCCAGCCTCTGGTGGAATATACTCCGCCACAGGAAAGTTACGAGCAGTACTACTGCTACGAACATCCGCCAACAACAAATGATACGTACATCTATCAACAGCAACAACATCCAAACTATCAACAACAACAACAACCAAACTATCAACAACAACAACAACAACCGAACTATCAGGAACAACAACAACAACAACAACAACAACCAAACTATCAACAACAACAACCAAACTATCAACAACTACAACAACCAAACTATCAACAACAACAACAACCAAACTATCAACAACAACAACAACCAAACTATCAACAACAACAACAACCAAACTATCAACAACAACAACAACAACCAAACCATCAACAACAACAACAACAACTAAACTATCAACAACAACCAAACTATCAACAACAACAACAATCACCATCGTACTATTATGTACAGCCTCTGGCAAGCTATGTATTGCCAGAGGCAAGCTACTGGCAAGTAACTGAATACTTGGTCCAGCCTCTGGTGGAATATACTCCGCCACAGGAAAGTTACGAGCAGTACTACTGCTACGAACATCCGCCAACAACAAATGATACGTACATCTATCAACAACAACAACATCCAAACTATCAACAACAACAATAACCAAACTATCAACAACAACAACAACAACCGAACTATCAGGAACAACAACAACAACAACAACAACCAAACTATCAACAACAACAACCAAACTATCAACAACTACAACAACCAAACTATCAACAACAACAACAACCAAACTATCAACAACAACAACAACCAAACTATCAACAACAACAACAACCAAACTATCAACAACAACAACAACAACCAAACCATCAACAACAACAACAACAACTAAACTATCAACAACAACCAAACTATCAACAACAACAACAATCACCATCGTACTATTATGTACAGCCTCTGGCAAGCTATGTATTGCCAGAGGCAAGCTACTGGCAAGTAACTGAATACTTGGTCCAGCCTCTGGTGGAATATACTCCGCCACAGACAAGTTACGAGCAGTACTACTGCTACGAACATCCGCCAACAACAAATGATACGTACATCTATCAACAACAACAACATCCAAACTATCAACAACAACAACAACCAAACTATCAACAACAACAACAACAACCGAACTATCAGGAACAACAACAACAACAACAACAACAACCAAACTATCAACAACAACAACCAAACTATCAACAACCACAACAACCAAACTATCAACAACAACAACAACCAAACTATCAACAACAACAACAACCAAACTATCAACAACAACAACAACGAAACTATCAACAACAACAACAACCTAACTATCAACAACAACAACCGAACTATCAACAACAACAACAATCACCATCGTACTATTATGTACAGCCTCTGGCAAGCTATTTATTGCCAGAGGCAAACTACTGGCAAGTAAATGAATACTTAGTCCATCCTCTGGTGGAATATACTCCACCACAGGCAGCTTACGAGCAGTAATACTGCTACGAACATCCGCCAACAACAACTGATACGTACATGTATCAACAACAACAACAACCAAACCATCAACAACAACAATCAAACTATCAACAACAACAATCAAACTATCAACAACAGTAACAACCAAACTATCAACAACAACAACCAAGCTATTAACAACAACAACCTAACTATCAACAACAACAACAACCAAACTATCAACAACAACAACCAAACTATCAACAATAACCAAACTATCAACAACAACAACCAAACTATCAACAGCTACAACAACCAAACTATCAACAACAACAACAACCAAACTATCAACAACAACAACCAAACCATCAACAACAACAACTAAGCTATCAACAACAACAGCAACCAAACCATCAACAACAACAACCAAACTATCAACAACAACAACAACAACCAAACTATCAACCACAACAACCAAACTATCAACAAAAACAACAACCAAACTATCAACAAAAACAACAACCCTACTACCAAGTGGAGTCTCTGGCGAGATATCTTCCGCCACAGATAAATATCCCTGAGCAGGCTAACTATATACAGCAGCCTGGATATAGCCATGAACTGCTTCAAACAAACCACCAACAAGGGTTCAACAGCTCTGAGCAGCCACTGGCGAGTGTACAACAGTGGTACAACCACGAACAACCTCTGACAGGTTTTGAACCACCACAGACAAATAATGTTGGCCAAGTCAATCAATTTGCCGAGACTCAAGGGTCATTTTCACCTCCTGAAGAAGGTCTACAACTCAATGGTCAGGCGGAACATCTCGCGGGATATTCACCACCACAAATGCATGAATCAGAACAGGTTGACTCTGCACATCAAATTCTGGTCGGAAATGAATCGCCGCAGGCAATATATCAACATCAGTTCCACTGCTACGTGCAGCCACTAGAGGGGTATGATCCTGCACAGACAGATAATGAGCAAGTGCTTTACTGTTACGTGCAAAATCTGGAGGATTATGTTCCGCCCAACACAGTCCAATGAACAGATCAACATGTTTCAGCAGCCTGTGTCCAGTTATGAGCCGACACAGGCAAACAATCAAGATCAGTTGAACGAGCTCAACCAGCAGCTAGCTAGTTCTGGTACAGGCATGTGACCAACATCAGTCACGTGCAACACTGGCGTACCACCAGCCGTCATATACCCGTGTTACCGCCAAAACCGTGAACATTCGTCTGGTTCAGCAGAGTTTGATTTAATGCGCCAGTTGTAGCAAACTGAGTCGAACAATCAACCGAGAATAAATCCCGACAATGAGCGTATTGTAACACGGTGTTGAGAAAGTATTGACGTCTAAATGTTGACTCCATCTGTAACATTAATAAACAATACTTTCTCTACTCATGGTGTTATTTTGCGCAGTGCTGTGGATGCGACATATGCCATGCTGGATAGCTGTTATAAAATCCATAAATTATAACATAAACCAGATCTCATATATTAGATATTAATGTTAAATAAAGTATAGATATTAACCAAATATCGGTTGTTATATATTATTTGCATTTGTTATTATAACAATCGTTCAATAATCTAATAAACACCAGTCTGAAAACAAGGCCCATATTAGAGCTTATACTTACACGGATATATAATACATTATCTGTTAGATGGAGTGTTCAAATTATTCACAGTCGCCAATAAGAAATAAATACTTTCAGGTAGTGTTCCCCTCTCATTACCTTACATCATACAATGATACATACACATGATATTTATCACAAGACATGCACAAAACACTATGACTGTTTCACATAATGAGCTTCTGTACACCTGAACACTGACCACTGTCGCTTTTTGTGACTGCTTTCAACACAAAACTGACCACACACATACCCGGACACACACGGACAACTGCATGTGTGCGTGTATGACGCCCACAAATGCGAATGTTTATGTTTACGTGCATAGCGACGTGTCAAGTGCATGTGTATGTGTGCGTGTGTGTGTCCGTGTGTGTGTATGTGCACGTGTTGTTATTAATTGTGTGCAGTGGTAATCAATAGGCCAGTGGTGGCGGTCATATAACACACACACAAACATGAGTGGGGCACACAGGGCGATATTGTGACAAATTACTGCTTAAGTTACCTAAAGGGAAAAGCTAGAGGAAAAGTTGAAAAGCTGCATTGAAGATGATTGATACAGGCTTTTCCGGTCATATTCGATCATTTCCTTGATCAACTCAGATAATTCATCTCAGTTTCCATATCAGCTGTTTTTGTTAGTCTCATAGAGTAACTAGACATGTTAGCTTTGTGTGTATATTCTCACCTAGTTGGATTAAAAAGATATGAACTAAGCTCGGACTGTCCTGTCTTTTTGCCAATATATATCTGATATATTTTTGAATAGTAATAAGTTATCAGCTTCTACAATTGTATTGCGTATATTATTCCATATATCCACACAACGGAACGGATAACTGTGTTTCTTAATATCCTCTCTACATCTCGTTTTTCTCAATTTTCGCTGCACTAGTCCTATTTCTTCCAACTCCATTATTTCTGTCTTGTATCTGTAGACGGTAATTATATCTTCTCTCTGTCTTCTTTGCCTCAGCGTTGATAGATCCATCACATCCAACCTTTCTTCATAGGGAATCCTACGTAACTCCGGTACAAATTTGATGGCTAATATTTGTGTGCATGTGTGTGTGTGCGTGTATTCGTGTTTGCATTCAACACGACGCTAGTTAAGCTCGTTGTTTGCCAGACAAAATGTCGGTCAACACGCAGTCACACACACGCACACACACACACGATACGAGGTAGCGAGTGAATTAAGCCGTTCAAATGAATTTCCCGATGGAATAACTACGTATCACGCAGTCAGTATATACCAGTGGTTCTCAACCTTTTTTCTCCAATTTGTCACTTCTTAATGAGCCATCTCTTCATTTTGCATATCAGCGCTGATAAATTCAATAAATTCAGTTGTTACATCAAGGTAAATGTCAAGAGGTCATTAGAAGCAAAAATTAACGAATTTATATTGATAAAAACGCACACATAGTTGTCCTGTTTCGTCCGACCTTTAAAATCCCACTTGGGAACCATTCCATTCCCCACAGGTTAGACCACTGGTATAGGTGGCCGAAAACTGGCCACAAGCAATACAGCTACAGCATTCATCTCCGATATCATTCCTACTGCACAAATCTTATGCTCTATGAAAAAAGTCTCCCCTACGGAAAACAGCTAACGCAGACTAAACAGCTAACAGCTAAACGCAGTAGACAACTAAACACAAAATATATCGTGACGGCACTTCAAACGATACTGGAGTTACTTTTTGTGCGTTTTGAACTGTAGCGCGGTGAATCAGCAAGACACCGCTGCCTACACACCACGTGGCTGCACTCTCTCTGCTCTCTCCAGACGGTTCACGCTCTGCTGTGCTTGCAGGGATATCGCACCACTAAGCGCGGATGCGAGCGTTTCCGGACTTTTCCGCCAGGCACCGTCACAGACACAAACTGCAGCATCTGGCGTGTTTGTATGTGTGTGTGTGTGTGTATTTGTGTGTATGAGGCATGTGATTCACCGCGCTACAGAACAAACTGCTCAAACACGTTAAATTCACATTAAATGTCCTATGGTGACTAGCTCAAACTGAAGTGAAGCTACAAAAAGTTACTCTTTGGATCATTTCTGCTGAGACTAAATTTCCGATATGTAATGTTTTTGCATTAACGGGTAGTTTCCTGACAAAGCAATACATTTCACTGAGTACGAAAAATTCTGGGACTTGAGAAATCTACGTGAACTTTTACGTAGTTGAATTATGAATACGCTGTTTTGCTGTTAGCTGCTGCTGCTTTCATGCTGTTAGCTGTTTTGTGGACTCCGTGGTGCAGTTGTTAGCACACCCGCTTCACAAGCGGGAGGTCTGTGGTTCGAAACCCGGCGGAGCAGAATTTCATTGGGCGAATTCAACAATCCCACAGCCCCTGTCCACCCAGCAGAAAATGATGGTACCAGATACCAGTCATGAGTTGTGCCATGCATTCTGGGGAGGTGGCCCTCTCTAATACGTCTTCCGTTCTTGTGACGCAATAGCGTGGAGAGGGTCGGTTCTGCGGTGGCACGGGGCACGCCTGTGTGTGTTCATAAGCTTCGGCTTCTTCCCGTGTAGCAGCTGCCACTTAGGCATTTAACCTTTAAACGCCTCAGAGGGAAGAATTCTGTATGTGGACAAAATTGCTGAGTCGCATCCTATCAAAAGGATGCGCTTCGAGAGAAAACTCCAGAACAAATCCCCAAAAAGTCCTCCCTCCACCAGTTTGCCCGTAGGAAGACTAGTTTTCATCTAGGAAAGCTGTCAGGTGCCATGCCGACGCATTATTTCAAATTTCCTTGTCGACACGCAGTTCTGCAAGTGAAACGTAAAAAAACAACTGACAAAACGATCAGTGACCAGACATGATTATATTCAGCTATCTGCAACCGAAATATTCACACACAGACTTGCAAACTTACACGAACACACACACACTCGCATACAAAGGTTAATAACCAATCACCATATTCTACGTGAAAACCAACTCGTCCGCAAACACACACACACGTGTCTGTTCCTTGAGTTTGACCAGACTCTCACACACACACACACACATACACACACACACAAACGCACGTGCGCACCACTAGAAGGCAAACAGCAGCAGGAAAGCCATCATCAGACAGAACAGACCCATGGCCTCGGACAACGCGAAACCGAGAATGGCGTAGGAGAAGAGCTGCTGTTTGAGCGACGGATTGCGCGCGTACCCGATGATCAGCGAGCCGAACACGGAGCCAATTCCGGCTCCGGATCCGGCCGAGCCAACTGTGGCCGCGCCGGCGCCGATAAACTTGGCGGCCGAGTCGATGTCGTGCCGCGGCGCGCTCGTGTTTAGTTGCCGTGTGGGCCGCCAGGTGGCGCTATAAGGCAGCAATGACTGTTGTTGTGGCGGCGACAGAACGCTCACAGGACGCACCAGCTGCACACACACATACACACATACATACAAATATACTCTCTAAGAGGTGTATGTGACCACAAAAAATTATTAGCCAGCGACGGTGCCAAGGAGGGGGGCTTGTGGGACTGAAGCCCCACAAAAATGTCAAGCTAAATATGAGCATTTCGAGTGCAGTTTCGCCAAGCCCCCGCATCTTTTTCCTCAGCCCCCATTGGAAGAATCCTGGTACCGCCACTGTTTAATAACAGAGCTGAGTGTGACATGACGAGCAATCAATTATGGGGCTGGACAACGCAAAAACATACAGTCCAGAAACGTTGTAGTAACTTCACAACTCGCTAACTTCATCTCAGCTTCTCTGCGATGCTTTATATTCCCAATTATTGTCTTTTATTCTATGCGTTATATTCTGAAATTGTGCTGCGTGCACGCTTTATAGAGAATTGCACAGTAAAAATAAAAATAATACAGTACATAGCTAGATCAGTTTAAATAATTGCAGAGATTGGAAAATTGCACAGCCGTCGATTTTTCAACAACACACGCCAGTCGGCTTCTTGAAAACTCATGTTGTCATCGACTGTATGGCACGCCCCGCTGTGCGCCCAATCTAAAGCCGTGAAACCCCCTGCATTCATATGAACCCATATTACTGTGGCTTATGAGGTCCGCGAATTTGAATTGATACATGCATAATATTTAATACAAGGCAATCAAACTTCGAGCTGCGAATATATCCTTGCAAATAAATATAAATGAGTGGCAGATAATTGAACTAGAATTAATATGAACTAATTCGTGCCAGTTTTGGAGACGAGTTCCAAGTCGAGGAAGCCAATACATCAAACCCGGTCGACAGACGGAATTAGACAAATCAAAAACCTACCCTGGCCGCCGAATTGCAGATGACAATACGAGAAGAAGCAAGCATGATTAAATCACTGCCTTACACAAACAGCACACGACAACAAGCGACAGAAGAGACACGAGAAAAACACGCGATGAAGACGCAAGCGCAGTGAGAAAATTCACCGGTTGGCGCATGCGCACAAGTCAGAGAAAATACCACCAATGGCGAATATAAATTAATTATATATATATATAAATCCCATGCAGAAAGGTTTATTTTTTCGTTCTAAGTTTATATATGAGCACCCAAGCTCAGTATAAATAGCCATAAGCAATGTTTTTTCTATTTTTCTTGTAAAATTCAAGTAACTTTTTTCTAGTAGCATTTTTGGTATATCTATACCATTTGCAATTTGATTTGATCCAAATGAAATCTGATTTGATCCAAATGAAATTATTTTTTATCCAAATGGAATACGATTGATAAAATTGAACGTTAATTGAAAAACTAATAATAAATATCAACTAAATCTAAGGATTGGCTGTTAAATATCCAATAAAGGTTTAGTATTTGTATATAATAATGTATTTGTTCATAATTTCTTTTATTTCATATTTGCATTTCACATTTCATTTTACTACTTTAAACATCATAAGTTTTTAGGGGAACTCTGAATTGATTAATTAAAAGTGGGTAAAAATATTGAATATGATGTAATATAATGATATATAATTTAGTATAATATATGATGATGATATCGTGGCCTAGTTATGAAAACGTTTACACAACATAGAAAAACCCAATATTTCAGATGTGATATTGTGATGTAATTTGTTTATATGAATCTTTGTTATATTAATTTTTGATGATATCAATGACTACTAAACAGTATTTAGTCCTTAATGTATATACAGTCGACCCTCCAAATAACGGACTCGAACGGACCACGAAATAATTCCGCTATTTAGATGTTTCCGTTATTTGGAAGTCCGTTATTTGGAGGGCCTACTGTATATATATATATATATATATATATATATATATATATATATATATATATATATATGATACACAGTCCTGATTTTCACTCCTAAAGTATTCGCAACATGTTTCCAGTCACTCTCATTGTGGTATGCTTCCGTGATTATTTTTTATATGATTTTCACTGAATTTATTATACTTTATTATTAGTTTTGCGCTATTAACACTAGCGAACTGATGAGTCGTATAAAGTGCTATTGTGAAATTAAGCATGGCCCCAGAAAATTTCTGCTCAATCGACAAAGTCGCCAAATATTCTTATTTTAATATAAATACGCTTGTTTTTAGATATTTTTGTATAAAAAACTTTCATTTTTCATTTTCTTCAATTAAAGTGCAATTTTTTCCTTATATTTCATTTTGATCAAATCAGATTTCGTTTGGATCAAATCAGATTTCGTTTGGATCAAATCAGATTTCATTTGGATCAAATCAGATTTCATTTGGATCAAATCAGATTTCATTTGGATCAAATCAAATTGCAAATGGTATAGTGTAACAAAATATTAAATAATTATACCAATTTCAATATATTTTTATTTTGTATAGTTGATAAGCTAATTATAAATTGTTATTATATTATTAGTTGTTATAATAGCTGATATTACTATAGTTGATAAGCTAAATATAAATGATAAGCTAGTTTCATAATCTGTATTTTCCACATATGACAGCACAATCAATAATTTGTATATATCAATTCATACACAAAGTCACACAAAATATCACAAATAATAAGTCAAATGATTTATACATAATGAGACAAATATAGTCACCAATATATATTGGTGAAATACAATCTTATGATCAGTGATTTTAGCGGAAAATTCACGAACACATTGACGAGACCAGCGTTTGATGTTAATTGCCTCATATCGGTTATACTTATATAAAGAATATGAAAAAGTGAACACATAAATGGTTTCACCGATGAAAAACATCACAATGTACGCGTGTGTATGTATGTGTGTGTGTGTGTGTGTGTGTGTGTGTGTGTGTGTGTGTGTGTGTGTGTGTGTGTGTGTGTGTGTGATTTGTAGCATGTGATAATAAACTAATTAAACCCAACGGATGACTTTATCCTAGTCCGATATCAATACCGGAGCGGATGTGCGAAAGTATGAAGTCTATGCACTGGGCAGTTTTTCCTTGTAGCAAGCTGTACCATCACGGAAAGTTTATGGAAAGTGTGGAGGAAATGAACTCGTGTAATGTGCAGTGTTCAATTTAACCACCCAAATAGAGTTCAAGCAAAACTTCCATGCTCGCTAGTCGTACAAATCTATCTATACCCTTCGTAATAAGCGATTATGCGAACAAATAATACACACACACACACGAACACACACACACACACACACACACATATATATAATCACAGTATTTGCAATATCTTGCAATTCGTTTCGGTAACGCTGGGGTTGTTTCCTATTAGTGTTCTCAAAATACAATCGGCGCGTGTCGTAGACAAGATGCGGCGCGCTAGAAAATCGAATCGCACTGGAGATTAACTCTGAGATCGGACTGGTCGCGTATATGAATCAAGTCTGGCCGTCGATCGCCCTCTTGACCGTTATCTTTCGGCTGAAACAACATCGCGTGCGAGTGCTTGTGCGGCACCGTCGTGTACTGCCGCCGAATTTCGGCCAGCTCACACAGGCTTGTCATCGGGGCAAGTCGCTTTCTGCCACCGCCGCCGGCCGAGAACGTCGAGGAGGCGCTTGTCGACCTGCTACAGCAGCTTCCGCGACAGGTGGCACTGCTGTCGCAACTGGGAGTCGACAGTTGTCGTAGACTGGACATTGTGCGCAATCGACAGCACACACTTCGCAGACGGTCGCGACAACAGACGAGAATCGCAGCTGTTAGCGCCGCGCCGGCAAATACGCTCAAGACACTAGCGGCCACCACGTGGTGCACGCTGTAAGAGGCAGCGGCAGAGGTACTCGCTCGTCCGACGGGGTCTGTCGGGCACACACCAGTGGCATGCGATCAGATTCCTACATAATTAGCTTACGCTGTCAAGCGCATGTTACATTGATTAAATTTCCGTTGAAAGACATCCCTGTATAGTAGCCGAATCAGAAAATATCAAAGGGAAGGTAACTAGATGTATATTTAGTTCATTATCCAGGTGTTATACGAATCCTATACATCTTGGATCAATGGAAAGTGGCAGGCCCCGTTAATTCCCCTGGATCCGCACCTAGTGTTGCACTATCACCAAGATTTTACGAGAAAATATTCTAAAAAATTATACGTTTGATCTCAATGTCTCATTGGATGAATCGCCGTGGAATTCGTTCAGCTGACAGTACCGTTGTTGGTGATGCAGACATGGTGATCTGACGGACATTCATTGGCGTCTTCACGGTCCGTGGATATCCAAATACTGTCCGAGTCAGCCACCCGAGCTGAGCATGTGAAGCGGAACCTCTTGTAGGCACTCGATTCTTCTGCTGTTTTCGATGCCACCGTTGAAGTTGATGTTATCGCTTCACTCTCATCCTTCACTGCGGATCGATACGGAACATCTCGCAGCCAGACCGTCCAGTCGGATCGGCGCAAAACAGCGCGGCACGGGTGCGTGTTGCACTCATCAAAGTCCTCCTGTGTGTCTCCCTGACAACGTTCACTGGTTGGCATGGTAGTTGAGGAGGCAAGTCGCGTACGACGGCGAAAACCTCCACCACAGACAGCCGAGCACTTGCTCCATGGACCCCAGTGTTGTGTGCAGTTGCTTGGTGTTGACAAGCGGCTCCAACTGCTCTCTGCTGCTGAAGCCGCATTGCCGGCAGTTGGCGACAAGCTATGACGAGGTGGTCGACAACTACTGGGATGCCGGGGCTGACAAAATATTTTCTGGACTTGATATCCGACGCAGCGACGTCCGCCGAACGCTGGCGATGGATTTGTGCAAGAACGTCGTCGCCGCTGTACTCCGCCGGTCGAGCTGTTTCCACTGCACGAAGACCAAGCAGACCACGACGTCCATCCGCCGTCAACGGTGCAGTTTGTCACTTGGACTGTGTTCACACCACAACGGATGGGTTCACTATGCCGCCGTGAACCGGTGCTCGAAAAGCTGGAAGTGAAGCATCGTTTATGTCGGCACCAACACTGTTTACCAGCAGATGAATCATTGGAATTTCCACTGTCCACACGCCAACAACTACTCCATTCCGACCATTCGTGTCCCTGGTAGTTTCCAGAGTCACTACGGGATCCGTCGCGCGTCATCACCCCTGAGTGACGACAAACATCCTGCGCGGACAGCCATTCTCCATATGGGGATGAAACACGACCATACGGATTTGTGGAGGATATATCTTGGCATTTGGCCAATGTGGGTAGCCAGGTGCAGTAAGGATGACCCTTTTTCAGGCATTGGGAGCGTCGGTTGAACGTGTCGCACGAATGCAGAGGAATTTGCACCACCGAAGATCTCACACCAATGTACAACGAGTTCTGAACACACACACGTAAATATCGTTGAATGAGTGAGCATGTGGACATGTTTTGTCTTCATCAAACGAAGTGAATTTGATTGATGCGATCGAGCACTAGGGATTTTCTAGTTGATTGCATATAAAATGAGTTTTTGATTTGATCACAGTTGATATCAGGTAAAAAGGATGTCGGGACTGAATTCCACTAATCCGAAAGCTACGATAAGCTCGTATAACTTGAGAAATACAGCACAGAATTAAGGGCTGGCCAGCGGAACAAACCGTATGTGATAACAGCTTCATAGACAACACTTCAGTGCTCTCGACAAACGGAGTCATCACAGTGAGCAGACACGCTGTGTTCCTCAGACCGGACACCACCAGTCGTCTGATTACACCAGACCGATCCGCAGCGAAAATAACGTGCACTGATGATTGTCCAAGCTCAGCCCTCACTGAGTCAACAGCCGAAATCTCCAGTCTGATATCAAACAAACTACTTGAAACCAGAGAATGACAAGATGGCACTCAAGAACACCGATTATCCTAATCACAAGCATACTCAGTGCAGTGGAGGCACCAAGGGGAAGGGGATTGGAGGGGTTGAAGCCTCCCCGAAAAATGTGTCAAACTCCCCTGGCTCCTCCCCCAAAAACTCCTGGTCCTGAACATTTCCAGTGTAGTTCTTCATGTTTTGCCGAGCCCATACATCTTTTTCCTTAGTCTCACCTCAGCCCCTCAACCGGAAAATCCTGACGCCGCCACTGACTTAATGATATAGAGTGAACGCACGTGTGCGACCAACTAGCAACATTTTCGAACGGGAAACACGTCAAGCTGACCTGAATCCTTCGCCAACGTAAAGAGGTCTTCCGATATCAGGCAGTACCGGATGTTTCATCAAAGAATACATGGACAGCTGCTTGATGTGATATGATGACGTCATCGACGAGGACAATCGAGTGACGCCACACTGATAATCGCTGCCGTTCACGTGCACAGTGTGCCAGGGAGCTGCCGTCGAAGTTTGATGTAAGATTGGCCCGGTGAAAGAGGACTCGATGGCGCTCAGCGAGTATGCGCACAGAGCCGAGCCGGCCAGTGCATTGCTGTCGGACAACGGAAACACACAGTTCAAAAACACTTAGTAAATAGACGGCTTCATTCCAGGACACAGGATGTTACGCCTCGGGTATGTTTGGTCTAGCTTCAGTCTCGGCTCGTGTTCGCTTTCTTTGTTAGGTCAGGTAAGGTAAGGCTAGTTAGGCTAGGCTAGTTAGGAAAGAGAGTCGGGCTGAATGAAGACCAAACGTACCCTATGCGCAATATCACTATCTCCCAGGACGCTATATAGTCTCTCTGTCATTTTATCATACAAATTTGACCGAGAACAAATATGTATTTTAAACAGTTTGCTTATGCTATTGTGTGTCGCATAGTCCTCAAGTTAATTAATTTATTAAAACAACTCCTCTTTAGGAATCGGTTCGTTTTTTAAAATAGTGTATAGTAATTTTGGCTGATTTGGGTGTGCAGGCGCACACATACACACACACATACAAACAAGCACACACTGTGCGTGCTAGGCTAGGCAAATGACAAGTGATGTATTGAATGTGACAATTTGCTTGCGTCAATGTGCCAGATATAACACCTTTGGACACACACACACACACACACACATACACGCACGCATTGATATGCATCGAGTTGAGCAAAAACTCACATACAAAACGCCCTGTCATGTGTGTGTGTGTGTGTGTGTGTGTGTGTGTGTGTATCAATTATCGAGCGTAAATGATTGTCGTGTGCGAACAATGCATTCGTTAAGACAATGCCGACAAAAACTAGCCAAATCTGTTCTGAATGCAGACCGGCTTTTTTCCACAGCTCAGCCAAGTAGGTGAGTTGAATAAACATTCACAAATACTCAACAAACAGCGGTAATTGCTCGCAGAATAATTTTAAAACCAATTTGAGTAATACAGTTTCAAATATGCTAGATGCGACGTATAAACATATGAAAATATTGAAGCAGAAAATAACGCTAATAGATCAAAACTATTCCAGAGATTTGTATTAATTATTATTCCTGTTATTATTCTTATATGTATCATTGAATACTAATATTATTATCAAGTATCAATGAACAGGGAGATATGGGAATGGCGTGAACGCTATGAATTGTATTTCGGCAATCTCCATCTTGATCATCAACAGACAGAGAAATAGAGAGAGAATACGGCGATAACATTACACAACAAAAACGCATTGAAACTGAATTAAGGTGAAACAAATTACAATTAATTAATCCTTAACTTTGTTGTTGCATAATTTGAATTTCAAATTACCATAACGTCCTACAGATCACATTCTCTACCCGTCCATGGTTCTATTGTATACTCACTGTTCTGTGCTGAAAATTGCATAGAGCACTTGAGTGTCGGGCATGTAATGAGCACTGCGAACGTGGTCGAAATGGAAATCGGTGGCGCCTTGTGCTGGCACCGAACAAACAAGACGAGCTTTGAGAAAAGTGCTCCAGTTGTGCCCGGAGGGAGTACCTCGGTCGTTCTTGCAAACTCGTGCCAAGCGAGAGTACACCGTCTTGCAGATCATAGCCAGATCACATGCAAATTAAGAGAGGAGAGGCTTGGATCAGCTATGTACAATAATTGATTTATTTCTGCTATTACTGTTCAATTACAGGCAAATCTATTAGCATGGGGGAAGAGTGCAAGTACTATTACCACCCTGCGGTGGCCCCATCTACTGGAAATGCCCAAAAGATGTGAAGAAAAAAACAGTTCGAAAAGTAAAGCTTTGTTGTCAGGAAGGCTAATAAAGCAAAAATAAAAAGAAATATACGTCGAATTAAATATAATTGAAATGATATGGAATATATCATTAACTGTGCCGATTCAAAATATATAAAATCATGAAGTTTTACTCTAAATAGTGGCTTGTGCGTGAATAAGACCAGAATAATACGTATGATGATACGATATTCTCACCTTGCCACAAGCCGATTTCTCCAGAGCTTCTTCCCGGAACACAAAGTACACATGATCGCGAGTCTCAAACGAGCTGACAAAATGCGGACGGTTCAACTGCCGGCTGTCAAACTTGTTGGTGCGTAACATGCGAATGTCGGCCATAGCTTGCCGATGCACAATGCTGTCATCCCCGGAGAAGTCTGAACTGGTGGCCGTGTATAGAACTCCATCGCTGGCTGCATTGCTAGAAGCCATTTGCGTTCCGCTTTGCCTCAATGGTGCATCATCCATCCATTTTTTGCGGTGTCTTGCACTTTTTCTCCGAGCTCCAATCGAAGCGGCAAGCGGTGGCTCGATGAATACATCCTCATGACGGTGACGATTCATTTGTGCCTCGGGGTCCCCTCCTGCAGCGGAGAGACGCCCAAGACGTGTTGAGTCAGAGTGTATTCGAGATCTCACTGAGGACGTCACCAGTGAAGTGAAGCTGTAATGTGGAGAGTAGGGGCACACTGCCACTCCGGAGCTGCTCGAGATGCGATGCTTCAGTGCTAAGAGATGACGTCGGGAACACTGTGGATGGAACGCTCCGGTTCCACACATCAGCAGATGATGGTGGGGTGGTCGTAGATCGGTGAGGCCCACCAGGTTGGAGGCCACTCTATGATGGCCTCTGCTAGCCGGGACTTGATGCAGGATAAGCACGTGGTTGTGGCACTCGGACTCCTCACGTCCTTTCATGATGCACATTTGACGATGGGAAGGCTCGGCCTTCCACTCGAAGCGTTCCAGCAAGCTGAGATTGTAGGCGCTCAAACGGAACACGTTGTCACTGCAGCGACATTTGTATGAAACAGCTAATCAAATACGTCATAGTTCCAGCAACAGAAAAATCACAAAGGTAAATGAAATCCAGTGTCTCTCTTCCAAATGCATAACTCAACGTTGGCAAGAATATCGGGCTTTATAAAAGGTGGATACATTTTGTGATCTTCTGACGCAAAAAAATCAAGTGACATTGAAGAGATTACATCAGAAGAATGTCTGTATAAATTGAAACAATGATTGAATGAATGTCCAGAAATGTGCTGGAAATGGGACATTTAAATTTCGCGACATTTACGATCTTGTTAGACATTGCCTATCTTCATTACATTGCTGCCTCATTGCACGATCTGTTTCCAGTTCCAGTTACTCAATAAGAGAGGCTTGTGATTGGTACCTGGCAGCCGCAATAAGCTGGCCATGCTGCGGGTCGAGGAGCAGAGCACGGAAATTGCGCACGCCGACCGAACTGAACGTTCTCATGAGCGACATCATCTCTGTCAGACCAAACATCGTGCCTTGTTCCATCATTGTATTAACAGCGTATATGCCATTAAACAAGGGTGATTCCTACATAGCTACTACCTCATTAATGCCTCTGTATGTGTATGTGTGTGTGTGTGTGTTTCTGAAAATACGCATCTAAGCAAAAACAAGCATGGGACAGGTGAGACAGGTGTTCCAGCAAAACTAACTTTAAAATTGGTAAAATAGAAGTTATTTTATAGGTGATTATACCTAATATTTGGCGGATGTTTGAAATTTGGCGCCCGGTGCAACTTAATGCGTGTTTAATCAGGCCTTACATAATTACCAAACAATAATTTTGTGATTAAGTCTAATTAAGACATGATATTTTTGTGATATAACGCACATACAAATTATAAATATAATATAGACATAAATTTACAGTGAACGCAAAATTATTATGCTTGCTTAGCCTAAGAATCACTGATTTTGCACCATTCAAAAGCCCATACCCGAGATCTGGGCACCCCCTATATGTCCGCCATTGATGCTAGTATAGATACATCGTGGACGAATCATCAAAATCACGCTATATGATAAATCACAATTGTGTTCAAAGTTGGAATGTCATCGTTCGACAGTATCTCACGCAATCAAACGCTAGCTAAAACTTGCTCCAGTTGGAAAAACTTCCGAAAGTTATTTGGTGCGGAATTTTCCTCAATCATGACTCAAGCTCACAGTCACACACACACACACACACACACACACACACACACACACACACACACACACACACACACACACACACACACACACACACACACACACACACACACACACACACACACACACACACACACACACACACATACATATACACACACATACACACACACATACACACCCACACAGACACACATACACACACATACATGCACACACACACACAGACACACATACATACACGCATCGTCCGCCTCGTAGCCGAGTGGCTAAAACGCACGCTTTGTGCACGAGAGGTCCAGGGTTCGATTCTCTGGCGAGGTGAAACGGTTGGGTTCATTTCTGAAAGTGATAGCCCAATTGTCGCAAGGCGGGTTTCGTGTGCGCGCAGCCGTGCAGTTTCTGTGCTGGTCGTGACTGCGAAAACCCGTGTGTGACGGCCGGACCTGCGGTGTGCCAGCCGGGACCGTGAGGCTTTGCCCCCGCAAATTACACGCGAACACAGCCTTCTCTACTGCTGTGTTTAAATGCGTCAATATATATACATAGACGTATACATGAGCGACCCTAAACAATAGCGAGGCGGCCCTAAACGATAGTTGACCAATTTGACAATGCCCTGCAATCAGCGACAGAAAAACGCGGGTAATGTGGGTAATGGGGTAATTTACCTCATCGGGTAATTTAGAAATTTGTCGGGGGTAACGGAGGGAATTATTTCTAGTGTTTTATTTCAGCCATATGCAACCAAGTTGACGACATTTTGTGAAAGAGGTAACATGCTCAATGTGACATGCTAAATTGACTAACAAGCTGGAAAAGGTTGGGAACCACTGGCCTGGGTTATTGAGAAAAAAATCATAAATATTCAGAAAAAATCACAAGGGTATATATGATTGGATTTTCGCCCCCCATGCCAAATTATTCGGGCTATATATACCCCATCCTCTTAGGATCTACTCCCGAGCCCACACGCACACACACACACACACACACACCGCTGCACACGTGCAGCGACTCTCACCTTGATACGACACGTGTTGCACGTGCTGTTGAGAAGCACGTGCCGCGTGCCACGTGGACGTGGTCATCAGTAACAGAGACATCACCAGCTGACAGAGGGCAATTTGATATACGGACGTGTAGATCATGTTGTAAGGCGATGGTATGAAGACTCTGGTATGAGACGATTGGTGTATGCCGTGAGTGAACTTCAACTAGAGCGTACAAGAGTTGGAGCTGAAGGCGATGTATGGATAGACATCATCTGCGCAGATTTACAGCGTTATCTGTCGGAGAGATCCTGACCAGATCGAAGCGGACGATCCGACGTCATCGTTCCTTCTGAAATACATCGACAAAGTATTTTTTGGTTCTCACATTCAATAAATCACTCGTGTATTTTGTCCGATCTTCCTGACTAAAACCTTTTGTTTTCCCACTCGCTTTCTCTCTACATCTTTTGGTTCGCTTCTGGTACATGAGGGACTCCGCAGGGTGGTAATAATGCTTGCACTCTTCCCATGCTACTGTATTCGCCTGTAATTAATAATAATAATTATCGGGCAGCTTTGTTTTGCTACTCGTAGCGTGCAGCCTAGTACAGCTAGTATCAGTCATGTCAAATGGTCGAGGATTAAACCGGCTTCTCCACTACCAATTGACAATTGTGCCATGTTTACTAGACACACACACACAGGGTCAAAAATAAGAGCTTTCAATGGCGGATTAGCTAACACAGTGACTCCCAAACTTGTCCATCTTGTTACTCAATTTAGCATGTCACATTAACCAGGTTACCCCTTTCATGAAATGTTGTCAAAATTGATATATATACGCTAAACTAAAACACTAGAGATAATTATCCTCCATTACTCCCGAAAATTGCTACATTACCCCAGTGGTAAATTACCCCATAACCCCAATGAGTAATTTAACCCCAGACTGGGAGTCAATGAGCTAACAGCAGTGCCCAAAAGTCCTCTTGTCTCGTTTATTTCTTCCGTCTTTTTATGTATTTGTTTTTGTATTATTTATTTGTATTCAGTATTTTATTTGTATTTTTATCACCATTCGTTGCGCTCCCTGTACTTTGTCTTGCATACTGATTACTTTTTTAGACTTGGTTATAATTCATTATTAAAATATAGTGAACAAAATAAAATCCATTGCGTGAATAGTGGACACACCCAAGCGCGTGTGGGAATAGGTAAGCATGTGTGTGTGTGTCAGTGTGGTTATGTGTGTGTGTGTGTGTGTCAGTGTGTGTGTGTGTCAGTGTATGTGTAGGTCCTGCGTCACTGCAGATTTGACCTGCTCTCCGCTGATCGTCCGTCAGGGCCCATTGTGTGTGCTTGCGACCAGGTGTTCTGTGTATATGTATACATTTCTGCGTGTATGTGTGTGTGTGTGTGTGTGTGGGTGGGTAATGAGAGGAGTGGTGCCTGTTTTGTATTGTCTTGTGGAGCGCGATCTGTGAGAATTCTGTTTTTATAAAAGCACACCATCTGAGTTGGCTATGTGTTTTTTAATTCGACTTGAAAACAATACCGACGTGCTAAGCAAATAGACATTATATTGATTGAATATAACACAATAGATGGTAAACGAATATGAATCAAACATGCTTGTGTGAAATATACATTAATTGTTATACCGGAAATTAATAACACATCAATCCAAATGAAAATAACACCTAAGAATGAACAGATTAAAAATTTGAGCACTCGTGTGCAATTGCTAATTGACTAATAAAAAACGAAAATCTTAGTAGATACACACAAAAGCTATCCCATTTCTGGACGTAGAAAATATCTGATTTTAATTAGCATATCAAAGTGCTTACTTACTCTGATTGTAAGCAAATAAATACAATAATTTACAGCGCTGAAATACTCAATTAATATTTTGCGTTATCGAATGCATTCAGCGAGGAATTTTCTCAGCCAATATGCAATCATTCCGCCCGAACCAGAACGCATCAAAGCATGGTAAATCATATTGTCTGAAATATATCATTAATCTATTTAGATTAATAAGTAGTCTATCCGTGGGTGTGTGTGTAATCCGTATGTATGTCTGTGTGTGTGTGAGTGTCGTATCGACGCGTCTACAGCACGCACACTATCCACCTAAACACACACACACACACACACATACACACACACACACACACACACACAGACAGACCAGGAACGAGATCTGGTGGAGTGATAGAATAGGAAGTCAATGAGAAAAGACAGAGAGACATGAAGCGACATGTAGCAATTCAGTACGACCATTGAACAGGTGTGACACACACACACACACACATTCACATGCACTGACATGCACACAGTTACATGAACAAGCACACATACACATACAGACAGATATAACGTACGACGCATTGTCTGTGTGTGTGTGTGTGTGTGTGTGTGTGTGTGTGTGTGTGTGTGTGTGTGTGTGTGTGTGTGTGTGTGTGTGTGTATGTGTGTATGTATGTGTGTGTGTGTGTGTGTGTATTCAGAGTCAACGGTCCACCGATCGGATGATACCATCTCCAGGGATGGCCCACAGTGTCACTGCGTGCACACACGCATACAAACACATACGCACCTGTGCATACAGGTAGGTAATACACGCCTTGTGACATGAACACACCTACAAGCATGGATATGTACTATCTCCCTCTCTTTATTCCTCACATACACATACACACACACACACACACACACACACACACACACACACACACACACACACACACACACACACACACACACACAACCAAAAACATTTCACATTCAGGTCAATTATGGCAAATTGCGTATTATAATGCTGTGCAGGTTTATAGATGTTTTGAGAATAGGAAGAGCTGCCTGTAGGTCGTAGCGATACGTACACTGGTGTAAGTCTAAATTCTGCCTTTTTTTGCCAGGAAGTTTTTAAAATAACAGCTGTGAAATTATTCTTTTAAGCTAAATTTAAAAGCATCATATTTGCAAATTTCACATTTATTTTCATTGTATTTTTGACTACCAGCCATTTTTTACTAAGATTGATATATACATTTTGTAATATGCGTGTTATCGATCTAATATGCTGTAATTTTGATATATTTGAAAAATAGCAAAACGCGCTTTTATGAGATAGTCAAAATCGTTTTTGGTCAATACATTTCAATGATATTTCTATATCATTACAAGATTTAATCGTGAAAAAAATAATGCAATAAATCGAATTTTTGACAACTATTTTCCATTACAAACTTTTATCACTGACAGCTCTTTGTCTATCAACTACATCATTTTATAGTGGAAAAATTCTGCGATTCTTTTTGTCTCCAATCATTTGCTACACACACACACACACACACACACACACAGACACACACACACTTTGAAGGGTCTGCAACGTGCACACATGACTGGGGAAAAATTCCAACTGAAAATCGTGACGATACGCTACACAGGGGCGTATCCAGACGGGGAGACAGGTGGGCTATAAGCATTCCCAATCAAGAAGCCATCAAGCAACATAATGTTGAATATATTTAGTCTATAAGTTCTCAAGGCCTAAAACATTGCTTCAAGGTGTTTTATTAGATGGTAGAACAATACGAAAAAATCATCAAATTATTTGCATATTGGAGTTGGTCATCTTCGTGATTCAAGCTTTAACCCCTACATTAAAACATTCTGAATACGCCCATGTCATCGTGCAGGACTCTCATTCAGCAATATATAATTTCCAAATGTAGTTCAGCATTGCATGACGAACTGGGCTAACAACACCATCTGACTCTGAGAAAAATGCAAAATGAACTTTGCAGCTACAGCTGAGACGATGCCCTGAAACAAATAGTCAAGATATGCTGCCAATAACGCGAACACAGTCGCAGTCAGACTACCAATGAGATCAGAAATATTCACTTTGAAAATGTGATAGCAAGCTGGATAGTATAGCAGGCTTAGTCCACCAATATCAGCATATATATTCGTGATTCTTAGGCTTTTTCAGTTTTCACACACTTTAAAAATCAGCAATAAGTTCTCGCATCACCTGGATCTTTATAGCTATGATGAAAAAGATGTGTGTGTGTATGAGTATGTATGTGTGTATGTGTATGTATGTGTGTGTGTGTGTGTGTGAATCACGCCTGTAAATAGCGTGTCAGTATGCACTTGACTTGTACACACACACACACACACACATAAACACACACACTCATACACACATATCAATGATAATTCTCATTTCTTCCATACTGTCATGCGATTAAATTTGGTCGTTGTTCACTTGTTCCTTAGTTGAATTTCTTACAGATTTGGCGGATACAGGAAGAAGTCCCGGGGGAGCAGAACCCTTCACTCGCTTCTTCTCCAAGATGTATCTTATCTATAATCTAATCAAACTTATCTATAATGTAATCAAACTTTTTTATTTTTTCTTCATTAGCTTTCATCTTCCTGAATAAAACATTTATCTTCACATATCTTGGTTAGCTTCCAGTACATGGGGCCACCGCAGGGTGGTAATAGTGCTTGCACTCTTCCCATGCTACTGGACTTGCCTGTAATTAATAATAATAACAATAATTTTAATAATAATGTAAACGCCCACTTAGCTCACCCTCTGAAAATATCTACCTCCGCCTCTAATCGGACCCCAAATGCATGTGCGCGATATCTCTCAAGACGGCCAATCCATCAACAGACACAACAGAGCGACCACGGAGATACTGCCACTTGCAATATGCTGCAACATGTTGCCACTGCAACAATCCGTTCATCACTGTGTATGTATGTGTGTGTGTCGCCATGAGGGCACACTTGAATGCACTGCACGAGCGATGCAACATGCGATGTCATGTCATGTTAGGTCATGTGACAATGATGTATTTTGTCATGAACAAACTGGTTGCACAGTGTCACTTGATGTTATTGTGCTAATACAACGATGCGTAAATTGGCTGAAACATCTGGCGCCATCTGGTGGCAATAACTGTCATAACCAGAACATTCTCACAAGGACACAAGGCTAAAAGGACGTATGCTGAAAAGTACAGATAAATTTAAACAAAATGTATTCTGAATGTGTAGAAAATTTTCAAGCACTTAATTTCAATCAACATTTACATTTAGTTATAAATTATTCATCAATAAAAAAAAAATTCATATCATATTTAATATATTTAATTAGCAGATTTGGGTGCCGATATATGAGCTAAACACTGTTTTGAGGTACACTTATATTATTTAGTGATTACTCATTTTTTATATCAATAATTAGCCTTTAATTAAATTACCTCCTGATAAATTCCTGCTTTTCCTCGGATAAATTTATCCTGATATAAGACGTTATTTTGTTAATTATAATGTTTTTATTTGTCACCTTTTTTAATACAATTTAATTGTCTAGCGTCTTAATCACAGCTCATCAAATTAGACATCGTTGTACGATATATTATACAAAGACAACAATACAATAATAGGGAACACGATACCCAAATACACAGGAGCGACACACAAACCAAGACTGCTGAACACACACTGGCTGACGGCCGTTAGCGTCACCCACGCCTAATACCCTCGCGCCCTCTGGCGGTGTAGGCACACACTACATCTCCCCTTCAAGTGGTGGAGGGGGCGCTGTCGGCTCTGCAGACGTAATCGCTCAGATGCGACGGTGGTCTGCGTGTTCGGGCGCTCCGGCGGAATTGCGGGGTTCGTGAGGCCTCCGATGTACCGCCCACATTCTCCCCCGGCGGCGGCGGCGGTGATGCGGGTCTGCTTCTGGTCTCCTGCGACGGTAGCGGCGCCGTGCCAACAGATGGCGGCGGCTGCACTTCGAGCGGCGGCTGTACCACGGGCGAGGGTGTGTTGGCTGCTGGTCGCAGGTGTCTACGGTTGCGCCAGTAGAGACCGCCGTGAGGCAGGCGCACAGCGTACTGGCGGCGACGGCCAGTCATGGCGACCACGCCAGTCCGGTCCCAGCGACCGGATGTCGGGTCCTGGAGAGCCACCGTAGTGCCGGGCAGCAACGGCGGCAATACCTTAGCCGACCGGTTGTATTGGGCGACCCGCTTGTTGAGCAAGCTCGCCGCTCGCCGGTCGCACTCAGCGGTGGGCGGCTGCCACTCCGGCAGAAACGAGCGTGGATGCGCGGGAACGGCGGACGACACGGGGCGGCCGTACAAAAGCTGCGCGGGGGAGCGACCATCGGCACCCGGCGCGTTGCACAGCTCCAACAGACCGGCGACAAAGGCGTCTGTGTCGATGTTCCCGTCGTGCGCCGCCTTCTGAATGAGCCGCTTCACCCGTTTCACGGCGGACTCAGCGTGCCCATTAGAAGACGGGAAGTGCGGACTGGAGACACGATGGCGTATGTGCCAAAGTCGCAGAAATTCGGCCGTGTGGCGCGCCGTGAACTGTGGACCGCCGTCTGACGACAGTATGGTCGGAACCCCCGTCATGGCGAACACATGTCGTAGCATCTTCACCAGCTGATGAGCCGAGGTGTCACGGCCACAGTCGAACACCAGTGGCCAGTTGGAGAACCGGTCCGCGTACACGAGGTAGGTCTTCCCTGCGTGTTGGAAAAAATCCGCGGACACCGATTCGAAAGGACGTGTCGGGTGCGGTTCCGTCAGGTATGGCTCTTTTTGCTGGCTGTCTTTGTACTGCAGACATTTTCGGCACGATGCTACGGCAGTGGCGATTTCGTTGTTCAGGCCCGGCCAGAAGACAGTTTGCCGTGCGCGTTGCACAGTCCTGGCCTGCCCCTGGTGACCGTCGTGGAGCCGACGGAGGGTGTCCTTCCGCAAACACCTGGGCACAAGCAAGCGGCAGCCGACCAGGATCAGCCCATGGTCCGCAGTGAGCTGGTCGCGCACGCCCCAGAATGGGTGGAGACTGGCGGGCAGCAGATGTTTGTGCTGAGGGAAACCGCCCAGCACGTACGTCATCAATTGGTGACACTCATCGTCGGCCAGAGACGCAGCTCGCACCGCCTCCAGGGTGGTGTCAATCGGTGACGTGCGATGACCCAGGTCGTCTGCGTCTGTGAACGCGTCCAGCGTCTGGACGAAGAATCCAGACGAGCACTCGTCAACGTCAGCGTCAGCATCAGCAGGCTGGGAAGGTGCGCGCGACAGAGCGTCGGCGATGTTGTGCTTTGCACCCGGTCTCCAGCTAGCGACAAAAGTCAAGTGCAGCAGACGCTGTCGCATACGTTGCAGGCGCGGGTTGGAGATGTCTCCGAGTGCCTTCTCGTTCAGTATCGGAACGAGAGGCTTGTGATCGGTGACCACACTGAACGTGGGGAGGCCAGCCAGATACTGATGGCATTTCTGACATGCCCACACAACTGCCAGCATCTCCAGCTCACACACAGCATACCTGCTTTCGGTGTCGGACACAAATCGCGACCCACACTGGATCAGCTGCCAACGGCCTTGATCATCCCGCTGGCGAAGAACGAATCCGAGACCTTTCTCACGTGCTGCATCCGTCTCCAGCATTGTGGGCCGCGTTGGGTCGAAGTGACCAAGCACAGGAGGGCTGGCCAACGCGCGCTTGACCGCCGTGAAAGCCGCATCGTGCTGTGTTGTCCACTGCCACTCAACGCCTTTGCGAAGCAGCTGGCGCAGGGGCTCAGCAGCGGAGGCGATGGAGTCCGAGAAGTCACCGAACTGGTTCGCCAAACCGAGAAAGGACCGCAGGGATGTAAGGTCCGTCGGTGCGGGAAATTCTGCGAGGGCTCGAATTTTCTTGTGGTCGACGGTGAATCCAGAGGCGTTGATGTGGAATCCACAGAAATTGGCGGAAGTGGCGGCGAACATAAATTTTTGCAGGTTCAACGTAACGCCGGCGTCGTCGAAGCGTTGTAGCAGCTGCCAGACTCGCTGCAGATGCTCGTCGTAGCTGGCGGTATACACCAGCACGTCGTCCACGATCTTGCAGGAGTCGGGTAGGCCAGACAAGGCGACGTCGCCGCGTCGGTTGAACTCGTCGCCGCTGGAGACCAGGCCCATAGGCGCGCGACAGAACCTGAATCGGCCCCACGGGGTGATGAAGGTGGTGAGGTCTCGGTGCTCGCGCCGCAAGGGCACCTGAAAGTACCCTTGTAATGCGTCCACCTGGGTGAACCACCGATTGCCGAGGCCCATACTGCTGACAGCCTCCACAGGCGAGCGAACCGGATGTGTAGGCCGGCGAACGAAGCGGTTGAGGCGTGTGAAGTCCACCGTGAGCCGACAGCCGTTTGGCGTGCCGTCTGCCTTGCGCTTGCCGACAACGACGATGGGTGAGCACCAATCTGTCGGGTGGGAGACCGGCTCGATTACGCCCTGCTGCTGAAGCAGCTCCAGCTGCTGTTGTGCCTGGGCGCGATGACAGAACGGCACGGAGCGGGGAGCCGTCACGTTGTACGGCACCGCGTCATCGCGCAGATCGATCCGCATTGCCCCGCCTTTCATCTCCCGGAGAGGACCGTCCGTGGAGAACACACGAGGGAAGGCCGCTATAAGCTGCTCGCTGTGCGCACGACGGTCCGCCGCTGTTGGCTGAGCTGTGTTGGTCCAGCGCGGGCATTGTTGAACGGCTGCTGGTCCAGCGGCCACCTGCTGCAGGTGCTGTTCGCGAGACATCTGCCGAGGGAACGCCCGGTGCAGTAGACGCAGCTCCACTGCGTCTCGCCAGCAGAGCAGAGCACAGCGCACTGACGGCACCACGTACAGAGTGGAGCGGCAGGATGCATCACCGAGTCGCAAGACTGCCTCGCACGTGCCCAGACACCGCAGTAACTGACCGTTGGCGACCCGCAAGCGGGATCGCGGTGGGCGCAAACTATTGTTGGCCACTCCGAGTTGCTGCGCAATCCCAGCGTCAATTACCGACACATCGGCGCCGGAATCGCATCGCCACTTAACCTCGCGCGGCGCGCGGCCCTCTGCAGAAACGGTGATGCTAATAGCGGTTACGCGCGTGTGTTTAATGTCATCAATAACATCGCCGATATACGAGCACAAAGCAGGTGTATTGACATTCACAACATCGTCAACATCATCATCAGTTTCATCGGCGACGTCTCTGACGAAATTGTCCCGACGACGGCCAGCACGGGACTGTGAAGAGCGGCAGACGCGCGCGTAGTGCCCGCGCTTTCCGCACCGACGACACAAGCTCTCCGCGGCGCGGCACGGGGCCGACTGGTGATGCTGCCCACACCGCACACAAGGGGCGGAGCCATCGTCATGATCTGACTGTCGGCTCAGTTGACTGCGCATGCGCGGCTGCTGACGGCGTACAGCAGCGACCTCTGTGCGGGGAACCGGGGAACCAGTCACATCGGCCGAGGCGCTTCGCATAGCTGCAGCGTTGATGCGGGCCGACTCAGCCGATTGGCACATTTTGAGTGCCTTGTCCAACGACAGGTCCCTGTGCGCGACTTGCAGGAGCTGGTGCAGAGCGGCAGAGTCGGACGTCCCCATAACAAGCTGATCGCGCAAGCGCTCGTCGCGGCAGGCAGCGCAAAAATCGCAGCTGGCAGCGATTTCTCGCAGCGAGCGCAAGAATTCGCCCACATTTTCGCCGTCCTGTTGTCGACGGGCGAAGAAGCGCCGGCGTTCAACCAGCACATTCTGCTGCGACTGCTGATGCTCCTCCAATAGGCGGATGCAGGCGGGCAAATCAGCCGTCGCTGGCAACGTCAGTGAGTGGCGGATGACGCGGCACCACTCGTCGTCCAGCAGTGTCGTGAGCAGCGCTTGCTGCTGCGCAGGGCTAAGGCTATCACTGCCTGACAGTGTGGTGTGTGCCAGCACGCGCTCCTTCCAGGAGGTAAAGTCGGCTGCGGATGCGGCGTAGGCCAGACGGGCTGGTGGCTGACAATGAGCCATGGTGTGTGGGGCGACTGCAGGCGAGCTGGCGGGGGCTGCCATTGCAAGCTGCTGGCGAGCGAGTTGAGTCACCAACTCTGTGAGCTGGTCCAGCTTCTGCTGTTGGTCGTCTCGCAGCGGCTGCGCCATGTACGATATATTATACAAAGACAACAATACAATAATAGGGAACACGATACCCAAATACACAGGAGCGACACACAAACCAAGACTGCTGAACACACACTGGCTGACGGCCGTTAGCGTCACCCACGCCTAATACCCTCGCGCCCTCTGGCGGTGTAGGCACACACTACAATCGTACCAATAAGATTCAAGGGCGTGGTAAGGCAGGAATAGGTAGGCTAGGCCACGCGCTCAAATATACCCCATGAACATTTAACCATACAGTGCATACAGCCTATATAGTATCAATATCGTCTAGATTTTTGGAGGTTATGTCCTCCCAATAATAAAGCCTTGCCATGCCCATGGTCAGATGGTGGTTGACGCTAAATGTGTAAGGATTCAAGAGCATTAGATTTTGAAAATTTGATTTAACGAATATATTTCAGTTCCTCGCCTCCTGCAAAGGCAGCACATTACATTTGAACGCTAAACCTAACCTAACCTGAAATTTCTGAAAAAACATGGAAACGTTTTTGTACGTTTTTTACGCATTTTTTATAAATTAGCGTTTTTAATGTTCTCAAATCCTTACACATTCAGCCTAGTCCTCAGATGGCTTATGGCGGTGGTTACCAACTTGTTTGTGATCGAGTACCACTTGGTGGTCAGTCGTACATTCACTAGGTACCACCTGGTACCAGTGAAACTCAGTTCCATCATACACTTGTATCACTATTTACATAATTTTACAAGTAAGACAAATGAATCAACTGAAAACAAACTCAATGCGAGTAGTGTATCTGCTTCTTCTCTACCAGCTGGTCAATGAGGGACATTACTTTGCTCACAACACAATCGGAAATCATGCCCAGTGTTCATGACACAGAAATTGACACGCGTACCACAGTTTGGATACCCCTGGTGTATGTTTGGAAACCCCTGATGTATGAGCTACCGTCGTAAACGACTGAACGAGGAAGAAATAATGTGAAAAAATGCGTCTAAAACAATCCATTTTTAGTGTATTTGATGTTCATTTTTGCTCTGCCAGCCAGTAAATCTTCTTCACTAATACTCGCTTTATGATGGATGCACAGACGCGCGTTATTGAGTGTCTAATCTGGCAGAGACAGGTGCTTGAGACAGGTGAATTATCAGGCTGCCTCGCTCTACACTTATAAGGCGGGACGGCAGTTGAGTCAAACAGGTTCCTCTCCAGATCACACGCCTCATCTCTGATCGCTCACATTGTCTGCGATTTTGTGGCGTAGCTGACACGTGCTACGCTGTCATTATCAGGGAATTTTCATTTACGCTAAGCTGTCATAAGTGATCGCACCGCATATAGCGTGAAACAGGCTACAGATCAGAAACACCTTCGTCTAATCTTAATTAACCAATTAACTCTGCTATTGCCGATAAATTATCATTAATACTTTTACACACACACTTTTATGTTACTTTAATCTGAAAATGAAATATTTTTCAACAGGAAATATACATGAGATGGAAGCATTGGCGGGTCCAAGGGGAGGCTTGGAAAGACTAAAGCCCCCAAAAATGTGCCAGGCCCCCTGAACCCCCCCAAATTTCTGACCAGGAATACTTCGAGTGTAGTTGCTCATGTTTCGCCAAGCTCGCGCATTTTTTGCTTAGCCCCCACCGGAAACAACCTGGCGCCGCCACTGAATGAAAAATATGAGAAGCGAATAACAAAATCTATCAATGGGAGAATTAACGGAGAATTTCGGAAGCAAATTAAAACATTGGGCCAAGAAATTATTCGCTAAAATAATGTGAAAAAAATCATTTTCCAGGCACAACTATAGTCTAAAAAATTTATTATGCTAAAAAAAATTACCACACAGAAACGTCCATCGCAAGTATACTTAAAATACGTTAAAATAATATCCATGGCTTTCATAAAATTACAAATGTAATTATTATTAAATTTTTAATATTATATTTAATATTATAGATAAGCTTACTTGAGCAAATAATTTTACGTGAGGGAAAAATATCATTTAACATCCGTTATTACAGACATACTGAATAGGAGACAATTTTCCCAGATATTAAAAAAATGTTTGTTCCAGTGTCTTTTAGTCAAAACTGACCTTCTCAGCTTCGTCGTCCTAATCGAACCTGGGCTGCATTAACAAGCTAACACAAATATCACACAATCGCACACCCAGGTAACTCACACATTCACACCGACACACACGCTCATAGCAACAAACACATACACCCACTCACACCTCATTCAAGAGGCGATTGAGCAGACCTGTGAGATAAAACCTCTGCTAGACCATGAAATGTGCAAACAGCGCCATCTGGTGTCGACAAATTCGTATTTGTTAAATTTGCCAGAATTTGTGTGTGTGTGTGTGTGTGTGTGTGTGTGTGCGTCAGTTTGTGCGTGTGTTTGTGAGTGTATGTATGTATGTGTGTGTGTGTGTGTGTGTGCGTGTGTGTGTTGTTTTTTTGACACAAACAAATATATTTACAAACGCGTACACATATTCACAATACTACTATAAAACAATGGAGGCGGCGTTGCCACGAATGACGGCCAGGCTTATTCGCTGCCGAAGCCAGGCCGTCTCTCGCGGCTCCCCTGAACGCTCGCTGATTCTGCCGCCCAGGAGCTTCACGAAGTCGCCCAGGGATGCCCCCATCACGCCGGTGGTCTCGATGGCCAGCGGCACGAAATCGTACCGCTGTGTGTGTGTGTGTGTGTGTGTGTGTGTGTGTGTGTGTGTGTGTGTGTGTGTGTGTGTGTGTGTGTGTGTCTGTGTGTGTGTGTGCGTGTGTGTGTGTGTGTGTGTTTCTGTGTGTGTGTGTGTGTGTGTGTGTGTGTGTGTGTGTGTGTGTGTGTGTGTGTGTGTGTGTGTGTGTGTGTGTGTGTGTGTGTGTGTGTGTGTGTGTGTGTGTGTGTGTGTGTGTGTGTGTGTGTGTGTGTGTGTGTGTGTGTGTGTGTGTGTGTGTGTGTGTGTGTGTGTGTGTGTGTGTGTGTGTGTGTGTGTGTGTGTGTGTGTGTGTGTGTGTGTGTGTGTGTGTGTGTGTGTGTGTGTGTGTGTGTGTGTGTGTGTGTGTGCTCTTCAGCTCTTCATCTTCGTAAGCCTGCGTATCTGTTTGACCTTCTGTCTTATAAAACCTCATCTCTTTCTCTTAGGTCTTCTAACGATCCTTTTCTACTAGTTGAACCTTTCCTTCCTTCTAGGCATTCTCACTACAATCGTTGTTTCTCTATCTTAGGACCTCGTATCTACAATAGGCTTTCTCCCTCAATACGCTCAATCAAATCTCTATCTCTTTTCAAAAAACATACTAAAAATTTCTTTCTCACTAAGTCTTATTACTGTCTTAATAATATTGTATATATCGGTACTGAATATAAGGTCTGATTGTTTCCTAATTCTGTCTTCTATGTGTATGTGCTTCATGCGTGTGTCTTCTGTTCTTGTGTCTTTATGTTTCTCCATTGTATGCTGTATGTGTGTTGTTGTGTTGAGCTCTGTTATCTGTGTTTGTGTGTCTGTTGTGTTGTGTTCTCTGTCTATTTGTTTGAGTGTATGTCTTTGTGTGTCTGATATGTTGTGTTTTCTGGTTTGTATTTGTGTGTCTATTGTGTTGTGATTTGTCAATCTGAATGTATGTCGTTGTATGCCTGTTGTGTTGTCTTAATGTGTTGTATGTTGGGTTGTCTTCTGTGCTGTATGTCGGCTTTGCTATCTTATTCAATATGTATGTGTGTGTGTGCGTGTGCATTTTTGTGTTTTTGAGTATGTAAACGTGAGTGTATGTTCGTGATTGTGCGTATATGTACTTGTCTATATGTCGGTTATATGTCTGTTTTTTGTGTGTGTATGGGTGTGTGTATGTAGGTGAGTGTGTGTGTTCGTGATTGTGTATGTGTATGACTCGTGTGCTTGTGTGTGTGTGTGTGTGTTGTGTGTGTGTGTGAGTGTGTGTGTGTGTGAGCGCTTTTGAGACCCTCGGGTGAAAAGCGCGATATAAATGTCTTAATGTAATGTAATGTAATGTAATGTGTGTGTGTGTGTGTGTGTGTGTTGATAATATCGGGTGTCGTCCGTCATTAAATCGCAGACAAATTACAAATACAAACAAACAGACAAACAAGCAAATTAATTAATAAAATAACAAAATTAATCAATGATCAGATTTTTTCACTGCTCCACAAAATTTACCCGCTGAAGTGAATTGTCCATTGTGTCCTCTTGGGCAGTGGCGGCGTTAATGGGCTTGGATAAGCTGAAACCCCCTCAGCGCTCAAAAAACCTGACAATGACCATGTCGAGTGTAGTTTCTCATGTTTCGCCAACCCCCGCATCTCTTGGTTGAAGCTATAGGTGTCAAGAATTAAGAACATTTTGATTTAGAAAATTTGATTTAACGAATTTATTTCAGTCCTAGCCTAACCTAACTAGGCTTAACCTAACCTAACCAGCTAAGCCTAACCTGACCTAAAGCTATGAAAAATATAGAAACGTTATTGTGCGTTGTTAAGCGTTTTTAATCAATTAGCGTTTTTAATGTTCTTGAATCCTTACACATTCAGCCTAGACCGCATCTCTTTCCTACTCCCCTCCCAGCCCGCTCGATGTCAAAATCCTGGCGCCTCCACTTCTATTGAAATTTGCCAACTTTCCACAACATCTTTTCGTTTAGATCAATGGTGTCCAACTTAAATGAAGAGATTGGCTATTTTTATGAAATAGAAATGGTACGCGACCAGCATCTGTGAAAAATATACCGTTCATATTATATTATTCTGTTCAATAAATTGCATTAGATGTTTCGGAGGCATTTCAGGCAGTGCATTCAGGCAGTGGCGGCGCCAGGATTTTTCCGATGGGGGGAGGGGGCAGAGGCGGGGGGGGGCTAAGGAAAAAGTTGACGGCGCTTGGCTAAGCATGAAGAGCTACACTCGAACGCTGACTAAATATTATTATAATAAGGGACTGGAGCACACTGATTCATTCCTGTAATTTGAAGCAGAATTACAGGGTTTCATTTACAGTGGTAAGAAATTTTAATGTCCATGAATATGATTCATGGGGGAGATTAGGGGGGCTTGGCATATTTTTGAGAGAGCTTCAGCCCCCCTAAGCTTCCCCTAGGCGCCACCACTGTATTCAGGCATTGCTTGAATTTACTTAGCGTGTATTGCATCGCCATAGAGTGGAATATGAATATATGCACATGCATGCAAGTTTCTTATCCCCAAGAATAAATTTAAAATATTTCAACTAGGAGTATAAAACATTATAAAATGGAAATGCGAGTAAAAAATAAAAATAAACATATAAAACAATTTAAAATTGTGCATTATAATACAATAAGACATATTTCCAAAATATTTATAACGCCATTTAGACGCGAGTCAAAGTAGAAGTCATCGTGCAATAAAAACAATGAATATTACTCTTTCATGTCAAAAATTATTAGTATGCAATCAGTGAAATTGCTTGTCGTGGAATATTTTGCTTTATCTTGTGTACACCTTTCAAGTTGTATATCGTAAGTCATATTTGACGCGAATGTATTTCTGGAAGCGAATGGTAGTGATATTATGGCTTTGCGACTTCTGGTAATATTGTGTTATTTGTAGTTATTGATTCGAATATGAGTCTTGGACAGGACTGGTGAGTCAGTTTTGGTGGCCTAATTTGGTGTGTTTTAAATTGTGAGTAGGTCTAGTGTATTTAATTATATATGCTGTGGTTGATTGGACTAATTTCATGTGCTACTTTGCGCTATTTGAAGACCCACTGTTTATTTATTGCCGAGAAGATATTTTATTATATAAACTATGAGAACTATAGTGGTAATTATTTGATATGTTGCTATGAAATCTTTGTTGTTATTGGCATTCAAGTGTGCACGACAGCCTATTGCTATTATACAACACGCCTCTCTGAGCCCATCTACAACGGTGGCTTTCGGTAGACTCAAGCCGTTGTGTTCGTGAATAAACCCTGTCCAGGATTTGAACCGCCAACCTCTTTCACGAGAGTTCAGCATTTAAGACACTGAGCTACTCTAGAGATAATTATTCATGCTTACTATTTTATTGGCTTTGAACGTTTGTCGTATTTTTGTAGTTGTCAGCAAAGTTATTCGCTGTTAAACTCTAGTTCCTCGAGAAGAAATATAAAAAATATATATTATGAAAAGTAAATTTATATCTTAGAAATTGAACTGAAGCATTGACTGAAGTGTACGCACGTGTTCAGTGATTGCCGGCGAATTTTGCGTGCTTTGCCATTTCATTTTTTCCTATTTATTTCGCGCTGTCAGCTGAGTGTGGCTGAACGCGGCCGGCCGGTCGGCTGGTGTTGTTGTCATGGCAACCGTTTCTGCCACGCGCACGCTGCGCTCCAGCCTGCGCGGTCACAATCGTGGCGCTGACACTGTTTTCGCCAATTATGACGCACTGCAGCCAATGTCGACGCAGGCGACCGCCGTGAATGTCTCCGAACACGGCGTGTCGAACACGACGTCTTCGGCCGCAGCGGCAGGTGTGACTTTGCTAAAAATAAATAACGTACTATTTCCGTCTATAAAAGACGCCTTCAATTTTCAGGCAAAAATTCAGGACGAAAAACTTTTTATTAATAAATAACTTCATTCATCATAGAAATCATTATATTCCTCATCATTCGCATCAGAAATATCAACTGGAGTCAGTGTTTCAGCAATAGCAGCCAGTTCATCATCATCATCATCAGATGAATGATCAAATGATATCTGATTAAATGTTTCATCAGATATCATTACATACTGGCTGCTAAAACAATTGCTTCCATGTATAAGATACCGCCTATATTCAAAGTGAAATTTTAGACCAAAAAGGGTGTCTCTTATATACGGGTAAATACGGTATACTCCACTACAGTGTTTCTCAACGTGGGACATATGGTCCGCTTGGGGTCACGGGAATCTTCTGAGGGGCCACAGGTCCGAATTTAAAAAATGGGGGGCCACCGTATTTTCTCACGGGCCACAAAACATTTGTTGAAACAATTTAATAGTGCCTATTATTATTGTCGATGTTGCAAATTTCAATCGTGTGGTCCGGTCGTGGCGTTGTTTTGGTTGTCGGTGGAAATAGTCACCGGCGTACATGAGCTAATCCTATGGAGAAATCGGGTCGCGATGCTCCATGTGTGTATGAGGCCACAAGGACTCTTAGGGGGGCCACTGACAGTTTCTGGGGGGCTACAAGGACTCACATTGTGTTTAAGGGGGCCACGGCAAGAAAAAGGTTGAGAACCACTGGTCTACAAAAACACCAGCATCGCACCAAATGCCCAAACTTTCCTCTTCTCAAGTGGCCCGCTGTCTGTGGGGAATTCTCCATTAGTAGAGATATGACAGATAACAGGGCATTATATGTTGAACCATCCAATAAGACTGCAATACATACCCTGCGATCTGTGGTCCAATCTGTGCCATATGTTTGTTAATATACCATTGGTGTGTGTGTGTGTGTGTGTGTGTGTTGTGTAGTGAGGTGTAAGAGCGAGTACACCCTTCAACAGCTGGGCGGCGACGAACACGGTGAATATGAATCCATTACACCTCCACCATTTCCTCCTACACCATTTCCTCTTACACCATTTCCTCTTACACCATTTCCTCTTACACCATTTCCTCTTACACCATTTCCTCTTACACCATTTCCTCTTACACCATTTCCTCTTACACCATTTCCTCTTACGCCACTTCTCCACCATCTCCTCCACTATTTACACCTCCACCATTTCCTCCTACACCATTTATTTCTCCACTATTTCCTCCTCCACCGTTGTTTCACCAGTATGTCACACAGTTTCAGTAGTCTGCACTATTAACTATACTTATACGGTACGCGTACTGCTGAGACGCGCGCATGTGTGTATATGTGTGTATGTATGTGTGTGTGTGTGTGTGCAAGATTTCAGACGTATATTTTGTCAACTACAATTTCTGAGTTATCATAATAAACTCATACACTCATAATTTATCATAATCAACTCATACACTTCTTGAAAATTCCTTCCAAACCGAGCGCTTCTTTCTGTCATATTTATTTATTATATTTAATATGTATATATGCATTATTAATATCATTAATTACAGTGGCAAATCCAGTAGCATGGGGGAAGAGTGCAAGCACTTTTACCACCCTAAGGTGGTCCCATGTACCGGAAGCGCCCAAAAGATTCAGAGAGAAAGAGAGTTCGAAAAAAAAGTCTAGAAAGAGAGTTGGAAAGAAAATAATAAATAAATAGCAATAAATAATAAACCATCATCAGATAACACTTCATAATGTCACTCCGCCCACGTTCCTCAATAAATAATAACAATCAACAATAAATATGTGATTCAGTAAATAACAACCATTAATAAATAAGTAATAAATATATTGTAATAAATATATTGTAATGAATATATTGTAATGAATACATTGTAAATCCAACAAATATTTCTTGATATACTTTTGGGCTGACGTAATTGCGTAATTGAACCACACAAACATAATTCTTATTCACGTGTGTATGTGTGTGTGTGTGTGTGTGTGGGTCAGTGAACTATATCGACGGTGACGGAGAATATGTGCGACCTTCAGCCGGCGCTGTCAGTCGAGACGGCGGCGGCGGCGGCGGCGACGATATTGCCAGTGTGCTGGAGCCGGGCGAGATCCTGCTGCCTGCCGATCCTGACCTGGTTCAGCTGCTGTTGCGACAACCACTGCCACTCACACCGACCGCCGGCGGAGCCATATCAGGTGAGTTGGCGGCAGCGCTGTGTTCAAGCCGGCCTTGCACTCTGTGGTGTAGTGGCAGCACACCCGCCTCACAAGCGGGAGGTCTGTGGTTCGAATCCCGGTGGAGTAGAATTTCATTGACCGAATTCTATAATCCATCAGTCCCTGTCCACCCAGCAGTACCAGATACCAGATATCGGTCATGTGTTGTGTCATGCATTCTGGGGAGGTGGACCTCTATAATACGTGTTCTGTCCTTGTGACGTCATAGTGTGGAGAGGGTCGGTTCTGCGGTGGCAGCGAGCTGCACGGGACACACCTGTG